>JAUCBJ010007767.1:0-64006 GCA_032718475.1 Nemertoderma westbladi
TCAGAAATTACATATTAGTGATCTATCGAATAATACAATAGGTTTACACTGCAACCTTACACTGCAATAATAAAATCTAAGCATCCGAATTCAGCCTCCCGGGTGTAGATCCATCGGGTGAATGATCGCGCATGGGCTGGCTTCGGCTAATGTTTTGTTTATTAGCATAAAATATTGTCGTATGCTAAAGGTGTGTTAATTAACTAAAAGACATATAAATTTTGGCAGGTTAAACTGCTAAAGGTCTTCAAAAGCGCGAACAAAGGTTAGGGCAGCGGTTAAACTAACTAATGAACAAAGGTTAGGGCAGCGGTTAAACTAACCAATGAACAAAGGTTAGGGCAGCGGTTAAACTAACTAATGAACAAAGGTTAGGGCAGCGGTTAAACTAACCAATGAACAAAGGTTAGGGCAGCGGTTAAACTAACTAATGAACAAAGGTTAGGGCAGCGGTTAAACTAACTAATGAACAAAGGTTAGGGCAACGGTTAAACTAACTAATGAACAAAGGTTAGGGCAGCGGTTAAACTAACTAATGAACAAAGGTTAGGGCAGCGGTTAAACTAACTAATGAACAAAGGTTAGGGCAGCGGTTAAACTAACCAATGAACAAAGGTTAGGGCAGCGGTTAAACTAACTAATGAACAAAGGTTAGGGCAGCGGTTAAACTAACCAATGAACAAAGGTTAGGGCAGCGGTTAAACTAACCAATGAACAAAGGTTAGGGCAGCGGTTAAACTAACTAATGAACAAAGGTTAGGGCAGCGGTTAAACTAACTAATGAACAAAGAAGGTTAGGGCAACGGTTAAACTAACTAATGAACAAAGGTTAGGGCAGCGGTTAAACTAACTAATGAACAAAGGTTAGGGCAGCGGTTAAACTAACTAATGAACAAAGGTTAGGGCAGCGGTTAAACTAACCAATGAACAAAGGTTAGGGCAGCGGTTAAACTAACTAATGAACAAAGGTTAGGGCAGCGGTTAAACTAACCAATGAACAAAGGTTAGGGCAGCGGTTAAACTAACTAATGAACAAAGGTTAGGGCAGCGGTTAAACTAACCAATGAACAAAGGTTAGGGCAGCGGTTAAACTAACCAATGAACAAAGGTTAGGGCAGCGGTTAAACTAACTAATGAACAAAGGTTAGGGCAGCGGTTAAACTAACTAATGAACAAAGGTTAGGGCAGCGGTTAAACTAACTAATGAACAAAGGTTAGGGCAGCGGTTAAACTAACCAATGAACAAAGGTTAGGGCAGCGGTTAAACTAACTAATGAACAAAGGTTAGGGCAGCGGTTAAACTAACCAATGAACAAAGGTTAGGGCAGCGGTTAAACTAACCAATGAACAAAGGTTAGGGCAGCGGTTAAACTAACTAATGAACAAAGGTTAGGGCAGCGGTTAAACTAACTAATGAACAAAGGTTAGGGCAACGGTTAAACTAACTAATGAACAAAGGTTAGGGCAGCGGTTAAACTAACTAATGAACAAAGGTTAGGGCAGCGGTTAAACTAACTAATGAACAAAGGTTAGGGCAGCGGTTAAACTAACTAATGAACAAAGGTTAGGGCAGCGGTTAAACTAACCAATGAACAAAGGTTAGGGCAGCGGTTAAACTAACCAATGAACAAAGGTTAGGGCAGCGGTTAAACTAACTAATGAACAAAGGTTAGGGCAGCGGTTAAACTAACCAATGAACAAAGGTTAGGGCAGCGGTTAAACTAACTAATGAACAAAGGTTAGGGCAGCGGTTAAACTAACTAATGAACAAAGGTTAGGGCAGCGGTTAAACTAACCAATGAACAATGGTTAGGGCAGCGGTTAAACTAACTAATGAACAAAGGTTAGGGCAGCGGTTAAACTAACTAATGAACAAAGGTTAGGGCAGCGGTTAAACTAACTAATGAACAAAGGTTAGGGCAGCGGTTAAACTAACCAATGAACAAAGGTTAGGGCAGCGGTTAAACTAACTAATGAACAAAGGTTAGGGCAGCGGTTAAACTAACTAATGAACAAAGGTTAGGGCAGCGGTTAAACTAACTAATGAACAAAGGTTAGGGCAGCGGTTAAACTAACCAATGAACAAAGGTTAGGGCAGCGGTTAAACTAACTAATGAACAAAGGTTAGGGCAGCGGTTAAACTAACTAATGAACAAAGGTTAGGGCAGCGGTTAAACTAACCAATGAACAAAGGTTAGGGCAGCGGTTAAACTAACCAATGAACAAAGGTTAGGGCAGCGGTTAAACTAACTAATGAACAAAGGTTAGGGCAGCGGTTAAACTAACAAATGAACAAAAGTTAGGACAGCGGTTAAACTAACAAGTGAACAAAGGTTAGGGCAGCGGTTAAACTAACTATTGAACAAAGGTTAGGGCAGCGGTTAAACTAACTATTGAACAAAGGTTTGGGCAGCGGTTAAACTAACTAATGAACAAAGGTTAGGGCAGCGGTTAAACTAACTAATGAACAAAGGTTAGGGCAGCGGTTAAACTAACTAATGAACAAAGGTTAGGGCAGCGGTTAAACTAACTAATGAACAAAGGTTAGGGCAGCGGTTAAACTAACTAATGAACAAAGGTTAGGGCAGCGGTTAAACTAACCAATGAACAAAGGTTAGGGCAGCGGTTAAACTAACTAATGAACAAAGGTTAGGGCAGCGGTTAAACTAACTAATGAACAAAGGTTAGGGCAGCGGTTAAACTAACCAATGAACAAAGGTTAGGGCAGCGGTTAAACTAACCAATGAACAAAGGTTAGGGCAGCGGTTAAACTAACCAATGAACAAAGGTTAGGGCAGCGGTTAAACTAACCAATGAACAAAGGTTAGGGCAGCGGTTAAACTAACTAATGAACAAAGGTTAGGGCAGCGGTTAAACTAACAAATGAACAAAAGTTAGGACAGCGGTTAAACTAACAAGTGAACAAAGGTTAGGGCAGCGGTTAAACTAACTATTGAACAAAGGTTAGGGCAGCGGTTAAACTAACTATTGAACAAAGGTTTGGGCAGCGGTTAAACTAACTAATGAACAAAGGTTAGGGCAGCGGTTAAACTAACTAATGAACAAAGGTTAGGGCAGCGGTTAAACTAACTAATGAACAAAGGTTAGGGCAGCGGTTAAACTAACTAATGAACAAAAGTTAGGGCAGCGGTTAAACTAACTAATGAACAAAGGTTAGGGCAGCGGTTAAACTAACTAATGAACAAAGGTTAGGGCAGCGGTTAAACTAACTAATGAACAAAGGTTAGGGCAGCGGTTAAACTAACTAATGAACAAAGGTTAGGGCAGCGGTTAAACTAACTAATGAACAAAGGTTAGGGCAGCGGTTAAACTAACTAATGAACAAAGGTTAGGGCAGCGGTTAAACTAACTAATGAACAAAGGTTAGGGCAGCGGTTAAACTAACTAATGAACAAAGGTTAGGGCAGCGGTGAAACTAACTAATGAACAAAGATTAGGACCGCGGTTAAACTAACTAATGAACAAAAGTTAGGACACCGGTTAAACTAACTAATGAACAAAAGTTAGGACAGCGTTTAAACTAACTAATGAACAAAGGCTAGGACAACGGTTAAACTAACTGAAGAACAAAGGTTGGGACAGGTGTTAGACTAACTGAGGGACATAATGTTAAAACAGACGATAAAATGACTGAGGAACAAAGGTTAGGATAGGACAGCGGTTAAACTAACAATGTTTAGAATGTTGAGGAACAAAGTTTAGTGCATAACGATCATGTAAGAGTATCTTCTCTCAGCTAGCTGCGTAATCTACCGGCCCGGGCTCTCTCGACGCGTTGTGTCGTTCCTGCCCAGAAGCAGAACCAGGAGTCCTGCCGTCGTACCAGCAGGGATACTAGCCAGTCGAGGGTTTGGTCTGTCTCTCGGGTAGGTCAAAAGATAGGATAGTGCGTTGAAGAAGTTTAATGTATAATATAAAGTTGTTCTTACTCTATCACCGTTAGTATCATCTTCACATACGGTGAGAGACGATGTGCGATCTCGACCGGTAAACTTACCCCTAGACTTGCAACATCACCAATCTGCACTGATCTTAGCATAAGATCTTTATATGTCTTGGTAAGATCTTGGCACCTTTGCTCTATGATCTTAGCAGGGTTGGTAACGATCAGTGCAGATCTTTGCAGGATTGGTAAGATTAGTAAGATCAGTGCAGATCTTTGCAGAATTAATGATATATAACAAAGTTCTGCAAAGATCTTAATAGTTCTCAATCAATAATTAAGCAAAATTTGAAGCATCCTTCTGTTTGCACTGTGGATTGTTACTATGGGGATATGGCAGTAGGGGATGTAGAACTAACTTAACACATTTTACCTACATATCCTACTGTACAACTAACACCTACACCTAACATTTCCTATTGTCCCTATCTGTGTATCTATTGTGTGGTAATGGTATTATATTTAAGCAGAACAAATTTCAATTTGGTTTTAAGATAAGCCAATTTAACTTTGCATTAATATCAATAAATTTATATTAGATATAATTAATACCAATTCATGCCTACCCATCCTACTCACCTAATCATATTGTCAACTACAAACACTGCATTTTTACTGCTATTTACTGTCGGTTATTCATTATATCAGTTGATGGAATATTGTTATATTTGGATAATATCGATAAATTAATCATAAAACCCTCAATCTTCTTGATATACTGAAGGTAAGAGAGACCGGTTACATATAACGATTGCAACTTACATTAAAGTGGTTTTGAAGTGAATCTAATGCTATTTCACAGGCACTACATGTATCGGTCGTTGTTCTCTTTATATGTGACTAAATTAGTGAAGGTCGGCAGATCGGTGTGCAGCATTGTGCAGTAGTGTGCATGATTGTGATTGATAACAAAGCATCTCCTAAATAATGCGCTATATACGTGAATCCATAGCCATCCCGTTGTGTCTAGTGTAAGTCATAACTCTGTTTACATATTTAGAGCGCCACGTCCTAAAGGAACTGTTAATATTTCCCGAAAGTGAATAATATTGGTCAGAAATTATATCTTAACGATCAGTCGAATAATACAGTAGGCCTACGCCGCAATAAGGTCAAGCCCCCGAATCCAGTCTCCCGGGTATATCCAGCGGGTGAATGGTCGCGCATAGACTGGCTTCGGCTAATGTAGTGAATCAAATATTTGTCATAGGCTAAAGTCGATTTATAATCTAGAAGACATATAAATTTGGCAGGTTAAACTGCTAAAGGTCTGAAAGCGCGAACAATAACAGATATTGCTTCTGTATTGCAGTAGGCAATAAAGCTGAAGTACCGGTGAACCGGTACCCAGTAGGCCTGACTACCTAACCACCCGGACCGGTACTTACAGCAGTACAGGTACAGCAGTATTATTCGATTTTGATAATTATATACCGGTAGGCCTTAATATTTAATCAGGGACGGCCGCCCTGGTTTTTTATGGAGATTTTACTTATTTCTGTCAGTTTTATTTATTTGTAGGTTAATATTGAGCAGAAGACGTGTAAGCCTGCCCAGATTATACAGATAATTTTAGGCTGGACTGTTGTCTGACTGTTGTTAAGTCTGAAGAGATTGCGGTGTGTGTAGAGTGTATGTCCGATAAAATACTAGTTAGGAACGTAGGGGCTTCCAGAGTTGTGAGGTAAATCCCCTCGAAAGAATAAGTCGTACTACTCAGTTAAAACGCATACTAACTAACCATTTCGGAGTCTGCATATACTGTAGTTTGTTTGGGCTTGATAGTAGTCTGCCAGCGTTTGGTCTGTATTTTGTTTGAGTAGTCTGTACGCGTAGCGTAATATTTATTATTCAGAGTTTATGTGATTATTCGCAACATTCATATCCCCAAGTTTATTCCTACAGTAATTGTGCTTGTTGTACATACCGTTATAGTTAAATTAACCCCGGTACTACATCAGGGCTGCTTGGCGTAGGTAAAGACTGGTGATTTTGTGCCCCGGTCACTCCAGCAGATACCGTGGTTCTTTTAGCTGTACAACTGACTAACTGCTGATTATTTGTTGTAAGTAAGTACTTGTACCTAATTTAGGGTTTAGTGTACAGTGCTTTCCTAAGGTAATTAGTGTGTAGGCAGTATATTTGTGTTGTAAAGTGGTTAATAGGCACGTTGGTTCTGGTAGACCGCGGTAATTAACTTCTAGGTAGGAACACTCCGTGATACATAACGTAGTACTTATAGTGATACGGCTATAAGTCATCAGACGGTGGTATTTTTTCTATCTGGACAACGCAATATATTTACTACTGCTTGTTATTTTCAAATACCGTAGTACCCTGTCCATTGTAATAACCAGATATCCTAACCCTTTGTTGGGCTGGTTTGTAGACTTCTTGTAAAATTACCCTAAAAATTCGTACGTGTAATATTTGTGTTTATTTAGAGATTGTAATCTCACCCCGACTTGTACGTAATTTGTAGTATTAAGTAACTTAGGTAAATTAGAATTATTTGTTTTAGTGTCCAACAAGTAGCACTTCACTGAGAGCGTACAGCTTCTGTGCAGTGACTCCTTCCCAGAAATAATAACATTTATTTCAAATATTGACAAAACCCATTATAGGGGTATATATATTATAAATCAACTCAAACCGATTTATAAAATAGTAGGCCTGTCAAACAACAATTAGGTCTTAATATCAGTTGGACTACTGCTTAAATAACGGTAATAAAGTAAAGGAAAGTAACCAAGTAACCCCTAAAATTCAGAAATTCAATTATTCTAAAATAATTGATATACCGGTATTTACAATAGGCTTATTATATTTATTTCTATAAATTTAGGCTGAAATTATACCGGTATTTTGTAATTAATTCTAGTTCATAATTATACTTATATATACTATAAGTGTAAGCTGTATACTGGTATTTACGATAGGCCTATTATATATTTATATATATTTGCGCTAAAATTATATACCGGTATTCTGTGACAAATCTAGTCTGTAATAATACTTATATATATACTATAAGCATACCGGTATTCTAACATATTGTATATATATCATGTTACATAGAGTGACGATATCAGTAATTAATTACTAGGCTAACGGTGATACTGAATTACTAGACTTGCTTAAACTGTAATATAGCAGTAGGCATTCAACTGTACAAACAAACATGTCTGACACAAAGCAAAACCTGTCAGACAGTCTTCTAGATACAACCATCTGTGACCCGGACAGGAGTGTGGAACGTGTGAGACCGAAATTCAATTCACCTCCTACTGTAAGAAAGATCATCCCTCCAGTAGTAGTATCAGATCCTAGGCTGGTCCAACACCGTAGGTCTATCATAGGCACTCGAGCTCAGGTCAAGCGGGACAAAGAAGCAGCGGAACAGCAACAACCCGCGAGCCGAGAACTTATTTCTCAGCGGCCCGACAGCTCCAGTAGTGCGGATACTGTAGAGCTGACACCCGAGTGCGGAGCAAAGATGGCAGATGCGGTTTATTCGGATCCCCTTCTCATCCTTCTGGCAGCCGTACTCACTAGGGTATTGATTGCGGTGGAGGAACACCAGATTGATTGGGTGAGAAGTAAGCGATCGACCAAGGATAGTTATGCGGGATATACAAGGGAAGAACTGAAGTCTATTGTCGAGTTGCAATGGAACTTCCCCAGACCCGGACTCCCGTTTGACTTATTGGAAGCTGCCTGGGAAGACATATACAGGATGGGAGTGACAAAAGAAACCAGCGATCCAGCTGTGTGGAAGAGGTCAGCAGCAGGATACGTACAGGGATTCTTCAGCTCTATGGAGCGATTAAAGGAACAACTGTTTCAACAACCCCAAGGACCTCAAGAGCAGGGAGAGCTGCTTTATCAAGTTCGAGAAAGAATTCTAAGAATCAGACTAATCCTATCGGCCTTTGAGGAAGCTTCTAAAAGAAGACAAGACACGTCATTGCAAGTTGCTGTAAAGACTTGGTTCCAGCGGGTGAGTCTCCAGGTTCAAGGAACGGCCCAGTGGACAGCTCGGCTGGCTGAGCGCTCAACCCATGGAGAATCAACAGACGCTACCTTTTCCCAAGTGGAAAGCGAAGCGACAGCAGAGAAACCGCATAAGAGGGATGCTATTGACATCTATCTGTCAGACTATCAACGCTTTGTAGGTGATGAAGAGTTGAGGAGAAGGCTGGATGGACTTAGCCCTAATAGTGAAGGAGCCAAGCTTGTGTTGGACGCAATCGATGCGGATATGATAGCTGCGAACCAAGCTAAATTTGATGAACGCCTCCGCATCACTAGGGTCCAAGAAGAACAAGTAAAGAAAAAACGTATAGAAGACAGAAAGACAGCGGCAGAAGCGGAAAAAAAGCGGCAGCGGCAATGGCAGCGGCAGAGGCAGAAGCGGAAAGAAAAGCGGCAGTGGCAGCGGCAGTGGCAGCGGCTGAAGCGGAAAGAAAGGCGGCAGTGGCAGCGGCCGAAGCGGAAAGAAAGGCGGCAGTGGCAGCGGCAGAGGCAGTGGCAGAAACAGAACGGAGAGCGTCTGAAGAAACCACCCAACTAGAATTGGAAAACATTCAGGAGAATCAAGACTGCATAAATAAACAGTTAACAGCTAGTCATATGCAGATGATGAATCGATCTACTCCCAAAAGACAGGGATATACATCATCTGATGAAGGCGATACCACCGATCCTGAAGGCGGAGGAAATAGATCTCGTCTAAGCAGGCGTAGAAGAATGTCCCACCGTCAGAAATTGCCTGATTTGCCCCCAGCTGTTAGAAGGCAACTAACTAACACAGACTTAGGTAGTACAGAACCCACAGACCAAATAATTAAAATAGAAAGACTCCCTACTATAGTAGATGAGCCTGAAATAATTAGGCCTGTTCTTGAAGCCACCCCTTCGGTGATAGAGACACCTGTACTCCCTGAACTTACCTCTAAATTCCCTCTGCACAGCACTAAGCTACCTGTGCCCCACAGAACCACCCCTGAAAATGTTCATGTCCTGGACTCCGAGCGAAATATTAATGATTTGTCGCCCGTTGTCCCTCGTCCGCCCGCTACAACGTAGGCGCCTCCCGCTTCGGCGGTCGAGTGGGTAGATGAGGGACGACGGGAGATGGGTCTCCTGCTCGGGCAGCTGAGGGAACACCGTTCTTGCTCCTCTCAGCAGGTCCAGGAGATGGGGGAGACTGTGCAGCAGTTAAAGGGAACAATTAGAGAGGGTAGGTTAGAGTTGCAAGAAGTGCAGCAAAGTATTGCGTTAGAACGCGACAAACTAGTAAATCTCCAAAAGGGTATACCACCACCCCCTGTAACAATGTGTCAACCTGTTAGGTCTGAAGTATTTCATGCGCAAGGTGTGGAGCCTACACGCATCTATACTGCTAGTGAAGTGGAAACCCCTATAGTAAACCCTATTAAGGATAATTATAAACCTGTTGACAATGATATTCCATATAGACTTGATAATAATCCGAGAAATTTATATACCGATAACTCGATATTAAATAACACGATGGCCCAAGAAAATTTTACGCGTCAAATGGATAGAACCGAAGCCCGTCAAGCGGTAAAGGTGGGAGAGATCGTCAAGTTCAATGGAGATGAGATGAAATGGTTACCTTTTAATTAATATTACAAAGATAACATACAGAACTCCGTGCTATCTAACGGAGAGAAACTTAGATTCCTCATCGAGTGCTTGGAAGGATCTCCCAAGTTAATGGCGTTAAAGTTTATTGGACATCCAGATGGATTAAGACAAGTTTGGGATACACTAAACATCAGGTATGGTAATAGGACTAACATAGCTAGGTATTTATATGCGAAATTAATGACGCCCCGAAAGTTTCTTAGCAGCGGGATTATAGAGTTTTCCGACGAGATTCAGGAGATCTGTAGACAACTAGATTGGTTAGGTAAGTCTCATGAATACCAGAATTCTATGGTTGTAGGAGCCTTAGCATCTACTTTGCCCAAGGGTGGAGTAGGTACACGCTGGGACAAGAAAGTGTTATATATGATGGAACAACAACAAAGAGATCCTACCATGGCTGATCTCATGTCATTTTTAGATGGAGAGGTAAAATTACAGCTCCTAAAGCAGTCCAGAGAGAAGACACCGGAAAATAAGGTAAGTGAGAAACCCGTTTCTAGGAGAAAGGTAATACCAGTGTGTTATACAGACGACGGCGAAAGCCAGGCTTCTCAAAAGACACTGAAAGATCTTACTATGACAACAAAGCGCCTAAGGACGTAAGTAAATTCAAGTCTCGAACCAATGACAGGAGAGAACAGGTAAGAAAAACTCCTCCTACGTCTCCTAAGAGAATTCATGTAAGAAAGCCCGAGGAAAGAACGAGTGTGCACAACGTTACCCAAAGTAAGGTAAGTAACATCAAACCAAAATGTGTGCTGTGCGACGGGCCCCACCGTTTAAGTGCGTGTGATGAATTCCTAAAGAAATCATTAAAGGATAGACGGGAAGTCATGTGGGATAAGCGGTTGTGTTATAATTGCCTCAGACAAGGACACCAACGGCGAACCTGTTACTCCGACGCAAGGTGTGCGAAGTGCGGCGCAAAACATCATATCTTGTTGCACACTGAATTCGTACGAAACAGCCCGAGTCAGGTAAGTGAGTCCGAACTACATGTCCAATTCAGTGATGTGAACGACACTGACCAAAGTTTTGAGATGGAAGGATTCTATACAGACGAATTCTCCGACGAAAACGAATCCTGTTACCTGATAAATACCGCAGTGTATCGAGCACTTACGTATGAAGAGGACACCAACAGCGAGCTCCCCCTAACTACTTCTGACCGACAACCATCTTGGAAAGCAGCAACTTCCAATGTAGGAATTCGAGAATTTCCTGTAGTACAGTTGAGGGTCCACGGACCTAAAAGGAGTTATATAGTGAATGCCCTCCTTGACTCCGGTAGCACAGGAACATTCATCGACAAAGAACTAGCCGAAGACATCTTTGCTGGACAACCCAAGTTCCGAACTAAGTTAAACATGTCAGGAATTATGCAGGTTTGGAAATCTACAGTAATAGCGGATTATTATGTAGGTGCGTTGTCCACCCCCCAGGATGAACTAGGAGAACACAGTATAAGGTCAGTAAAAATGGTGGCGATAAAGAACTTCGCTACCAGCCAAGTAGAACCTTATAACTTGGATGAGGACGATTCCACCCAGCAGCTTAATATACCTAGATTCAATACAGATTACCCTGGAGTGCAAATACTCATCGGCCAAAATGCGCATGAGGCGCTTGAGACATTGGAGAAACGGCCTGCTCAACCGCAACCATTACAAGCCTATGCGGGAAGAACTAGAGTAGGTTGGTACTTTACTGGCCCTTCCCGTAGAACTCTAATGGAAAGGTTACCAAAAGAACAGGTATATCAAGTAAGTGAATGGGAAGTGGAGAGCAGTGAAGTTGACGACCCAACTGAGGGAACACCATACTCCTCAGATAATGACGATATTAACTCCAATGTAGATCAATGGAGACATTGCCCCGAGACGATTAATCTAGCCGACATCGCTTCCAGAGGAGCAACTCCTCAAGAACTGACAGATACTCCAGACTGGTTAGGTGGACCCGACTTCCTAAGTAAAGAAGATGAATGGCCTCCCCATCTTACCACGGCTGAGATTAGACAAGCCAAGGGAGCGGAGAAAGTCAAACCTAAAACCTGGACGAGTAAATCAAGGTTATTTAAACTGGACTATCGAAAATTCACTGCTCGCTATACGCATCGTAATGGTACGCATATGGACTTCTTAACTACTGGTCATCCTATCGATTTACACGATACGGACGATGTCGACACCGAAAGGGAAATGGTACTGTTTGAGTATCCTACCCAGCGGAGTCGGAACGATAAACTGAAAATCAAATGCGAAAATTCTATTCGAAATCGACTCGAAAGAGAAGACGTTAAAGAACCGGATAAACGCAGTAACTCCAACGTATATTTGGAGTTCTTGAGAGAAACGTTGTAAAACCGAATAAATATCACTCGCGTTTCCCCTACAAGACCTGCGTCTTTGGTATTATTGCGATGAATGCCCAAGACCCAACCAACAAACGGAAAGACATAAACATCCGTGGAGACGTTGCTTTAAACACGGTTTTACTCGCTATATTTACGGAAGTTTCGAGCGAAACTTGTTCACCTACGCTCGCTCGATTCAAACGATCCTTAAATAAACCTATGATCAGAGTTCTGGAATACTCGGTCAGACCTCCTCATTCCCTAGTTAGACCTCAGACTCTTGATCCTAATAGTATCACGGATCCTCCCGAACTGTACTCACTGTTCAAAGATCTAGTGTTACCCGAACAGTTAGTCGGTGGCACTCCGGTTGTGGGCTCCCTAAATATTCGCCCATCTTACCTAGTCGGATTGGGACGCGGACATCTAATATCGCCATTAAATCGTACCATCGTCCCTGTTTAACCCGATACAACCTGTCGCCGAGGCGGAGGAAAGAGTTATACGAAACGCATTGGACACTATTCGTCAAAAGATCGGAAAATGAACCTACAATTGTTTAGAGAAACGTAAATTGCAGTAGCAAGTCCAAGCGATAAACGAATTAACTTTATCTCAGTTCGATCAGGAAATTCAGAATCTCTAAGAGGATATCGAACTTGGACGACCCTATTCTCTGCAAGAGTTTTGGACGAATGCATCCAACGATAAGCGGAGGAAAATCAGCTCGAGGAGAAGCATATCGAAATGGACGAGACATCGACCGTAACCCTAAACCTTCTGATGCAATTGTATTGCACCCTTCACCCAGGAGTTACAGCCCTCCTAGTAAAGTGGCTCGCCCCAAAGAGAAAAGGACTCTTGCTAGCCTCAAAAAACTGCGTAAACGCCGTCCGCGCAAGAAAAACTAACTGTTTAGAGTATTTTTATATTTTAGAAACTGTGATTTTTTATATTTTATAGAATTAAATCCCATTTTCTTGGAGCGGTGTAAAAGCTTTTGCGGAATTGGCTGGTTATTTTCCCCGCAAAGTACTCTGTAGTTGGTTTAACGGGCATAAAAAGCCGTTTCATTACTGTACTGGTGTTTTAGTGGACATAAAAAGCCATTTCTTCTGTATGTGTACTTTAGCGGACATAACTAGCAATTTTATGTCGCAATACGCTAAATCCTCTTGACACAGTGTAGTTACTATGACGACGGCTAACAGCTGATCTGTACACGTGGAGCTTTTCCTTTGTTCTCTGTTCTTTCTTTGTTCAGTCGACCAATCAGAGCGTTTTTTGACTCTGTGTTGGAGATTGTATACAGAAACTCGTGCAGTTGAGTCAGTATGTGTATTTTGTCCACAGCCAGAAGACCGGCTTTGGAATCTCTGTTTTTCAGGCTTTAGCCAAACATTAGTAGGCTTGATCATCGAAACGTATATCTGTTATCATACCAATTCATGCCTACCCATCCTACTCACCTAATCATATTGTCAACTACAAACACCGCATTTTTACTGCTATTTACTGTCGGTTATTCATTATATCAGTTGATGAAATATTGTTATATTTGGATAATATCGATAAATTAATCATAAAACCCTCAATCTTCTTGATATACTGAAGGTAAGAGAGACCGGTTACATATAACGATTGCGACTTACATTAAAGTGGTTTTGAAGTGAATCTAATGCTATTTCATAGGCACTACATGTATCGGTCGTTGTTCTCTTTATATGTGACTAAATTAGTGAAGGTCGGCAGATCGGTGTGCAGCATTGTGCAGTAGTGTGCATGATTGTGATTGATAACAAAGCATCTCCTAAAGAATGCGCTATATACGTGAATCCATAGCCATCCCGTGAACTAATGAACAAAGGTTAGGGCAGCGGTTAAACTAACTAATGAACAAAGGTTAGGGCAACGGTTAAACTAACTAATGAACAAAGGTTAGGGCAACGGTTAAACTAACTAATGAACAAAGGTTAGGGCAGCGGTTAAACTAACTAATGAACAAAGGTTAGGGCAGCGGTTAAACTAACTAATGAACAAAGGTTAGGGCAGCGGTTAAACTAACTAATGAACAAAGGTTAGGGCAGCGGTTAAACTAACTAATGAACAAAGGTTAGGACCGCGGTTAAACTAACTAATGAACAAAAGTTAGGACACCGGTTAAACTAACTAATGAACAAAAGTTAGGACAGCGTTAAAACTAACTAATGAACAAAGGCTAGGACAACGGTTAAACTAACTGAAGAACAAAGGTTGGGACAGGTGTTAGACTAACTGAGGGACATAATGTTAAAACAGACGATAAAATGACTGAGGAACAAAGGTTAGGATAGGACAGCGGTTAAACTAACAATGTTTAGAATGTTGAGGAACAAAGTTTAGTGCATAACGATCATGTAAGAGTATCTTCTCTCAGCTAGCTGCGTAGTCTACCGGCCCGGGCTCTCTCGACGCGTTGTGTCGTTCCTGCCCAGAAGCAGAACCAGGAGTCCTGCCGTCGTACCAGCAGGGATACTAGCCAGTCGAGGGTTTGGTCTGTCTCTCGGGTAGGTCAAAAGATAGGATAGTGCGTTGAAGAAGTTTAATGTATAATATAAAGTTGTTCTTACTCTATCACCGTTAGTATCATCTTCACATACGGTGAGAGACGATGTGCGATCTCGACCGGTAAACTTACCCCTAGACTTGCAACATCACCAATCTGCACTGATCTTAGCATAAGATCTTTATATGTCTTGGTAAGATCTTGGCACCTTTGCTCTATGATCTTAGCAGGGTTGGTAACGATCAGTGCAGATCTTTGCAGGATTGGTAAGATTAGTAAGATCAGTGCAGATCTTTGCAGGATTGGTAAGATTAGTAAGATCAGTGCAGATCTTTGCAGAATTAATGATATATAACAAAGTTCTGCAAAGATCTTAATAGTTCTCAATCAATAATTAAGCAAAATTTGAAGCATCCTTCTGTTTGCACTGTGGATTGTTACTATGGGGATATGGCAGTAGGGGATGTAGAACTAACTTAACACATTTTACCTACATATCCTACTGTACAACTAACACCTACACCTAACATTTCCTATTGTCCCTATCTGTGTATCTATTGTGTGGTAATGGTATTATATTTAAGCAGAACAAATTTCAATTTGGTTTTAAGATAAGCCAATTTAACTTTGCATTAATATCAATAAATTTATATTAGATATAATTAATAGATTATAAATTAATATAATTACTCTACTTGGCCACCATATTAGATAATTCATATTGAAGTATATTTATAAATTTCTTTGTTTCTATACCTATTAATTGATAATTAATTATTGATTGATAATTTCTAACTTGATATTATCATGATATGATCATGATATGATCATGATCAGATCTGAAAAGATCTTCGTATGATATGTAATCTTATGTAAAATGCTATGAAAGAGAGTACTCTGGTCGGTCAAATACGGCAAAAAAAAATAATAATCATTGGCCTCTGCCTCTGGTGTTTTAAAATGTGGGCAGCCTCATTATCTGGCCTGATATTATCCTGACCGTAGTCTGATCTGATCGTAGCAGATATAATAGTTGTCATGTTGTTACTTTCCAAGGCAATAATTATAGTGTTTAATGTAAAAGTGGTTTTGATATTTAACAAATTGCAACCATACATTCAATAAATAAATATTTTTTCAATATTTTGTATATGTAAATTCTTAAAAGATTTTGTATGATCATTCTATGATCGTAGCAGATTTACAATGTATTATGATCAGTGCAGATGAATCAAGCACATAGCATGATCCGATTAGATCTTGGCAGATTCGTAAAGTCGCTAATCTAGGGAACACAAGATGGAATAATAAATTGCATTGTAAAAGCTTTTGCGGAATTAGCTGGTTATTTTCCCCGCAAAGTACTCTGTAGTTGGTTTAACGGACATAAAAAGCCGTTTCCTTACTGTACCGGTGTTTTAGTGGACATAAAAAGCCATTTCTTCTGTATGTGTACTTTAGCGGACATAACTAGCAATTTTATGTCGCAATACGCTAAATCCTCTTGACACAGTGTAGTTACTATGACGACGGCTAACAGCTGATCTGTACACGTGGAGCTTTTCCTTTGTTCTCTGTTCTTTCTTTGTTCGGTCGACCAATCAGAGCGTTTTTTGACTCTGTGTTGGAGATTGCATACAGAAACTCGTGCAGTTGAGTCAGTATGTGTATTTTGTCCACAGCCAGAAGACCGGCTTTGGAATCTCTGTTTTTCAGGCTTTAGCCAAACATTAGTAGGCTTGATCATCGAAACGTATATCTGTTATCATACCAATTCATGCCTACCCATCCTACTCACCTAATCATATTGTCAACTACAAACACCGCATTTTTACTGCTATTTACTGTCGGTTATTCATTATATCAGTTGATGGAATATTGTTATATTTAGATAATATCGATAAATTAATCATAAAACCCTCAATCCTCTTGATATACTGAAGGTAAGACAGACCGGTTACATATAACGATTGCGACTTACATTAAAGTGGTTTTGAAGTGAATCTAATGCTATTTCATAGGCACTACATGTATCGGTCGTTGTTCTCTTTATATGTGACTAAATTAGTGAAGGTCGGCAGATCGGTGTGCAGCATTGTGCAGTAGTGTGCATGATTGTGATTGATAACAAAGCATCTCCTAAAGAATGCGCTATATACGTGAATCCATAGCCATCCCGTTGTGTCTAGTGTAAGTCATAACTCTGTTTACATATTTAGAGCGCCACGTCCTAAAGGAACTGTTAATATTTCCCGAAAGTGAATAATATTGGTCAGAAATTATATCTTAACGATCAGTCGAATAATACAGTAGGCCTACGCCGCAATAAGGTCTAGCCCCCGAATCCAGTCTCCCGGGTATATCCAGCGGGTGAATGGTCGCGCATAGACTGGCTTCGGCTAATGTAGTGAATCAAATATTTGTCATAGGCTAAAGTCGATTTATAATCTAGAAGACATATAAATTTGGCACGTTGAACTGCTAAAGGTCTGAAAGCGCGAACATGCATCTAAATCATAGTTTATATATCATAATCGAAACTCAATAAGCACATACCGGTAAGCTGTTCGACTTCTATTCGCACATTGACTCCCACTAAAAGGGCCATGAGGGCGTAGTCCCTCCCCCCTACATGGTACCAAGAGTTGTTGTTATCACCTACTCTACAAATTGTTACGCCTTTATACAATGGGTCCCTTTACTGATGCAAAGCCGTTTAATCGTATATTGCCAATTTTACTACTTGCACTCCACATTGGTTCATTGTTTGCTCGTGTCACACCACGTCTTTCGTACACACCCATTGTTAGCTAATTGTTGCCTCATATCACACTACGTCCCTTTCACTTATATTATCCTCGGTCATCACCCTTTTGGTTAGTTCTTTCACTCTTATGATTAATTACCTCACTCTCGGAACTCCCCCGTATGCAATAATATGCAATATTGAAATGACGTATATCATATTCCTATACACTCCCCCTTGTCAGCTTCGCTGGCACAAAAACATATGGTATACGTCTTTTCGATCAATCCCCATTTTAGCCTAATCCTGCGAACTAAATTCACTCACCTTGAACTAGCCGTAACACTCCTGCTACAAGTGTTTAGGCTCCCCCCGATGACTTTACCTCACTTATCGGGCATTGTTCTCGCTTTCATACTTACACTTTATTACTTACATTGTGTTCCCATTGAAATGAGAAAAATTATTAGTTGCTAGAAAAATACCAGTGATTAATTCTCATCATATAGCTCTTCTATAAAGAAATAAACAAATTAATAACCAAATAATATTTCCTGAAATTATAGTCCTTCGATTAACCTGTAAAGAACCTATAAATCAAAGTTCGGTTAGAATAATAAAGTCTATATAATGTCCGAATATATGTATGTGATCACTATATAGGATCTCTTTAATACAAAAATAATATTTCCGTTGTTGTTCACTATAAAAGAAACACTTTATGAAAGTCTGTTATAAATTCATATAAATCCATATCTCTCCATTCAATAATGTTTCTGACGCTTCGTAGGTATTTCTTTCAAATCCTCATCCTGTATTCTTCGTTGTTGAAGGTACGTTGGCGATACGTTCGTCATTAGCCACTACCCGAACTCAAACTGCGCCGTTCCCACCGACGATATTTCGCTTTGGATCCTCTCTGGGCTAATCCTCGATGATACTGCCATTAAATCGTAATACGTAAAGTTCGTCCCATATCTCGTCATGTGACGCTCCTGCTCATTGGTAAAGTAGTAGAAACCCAAGTGAATACCATTTCGATTATTCCTTCGGTAGGTAAGTTTGCCGCCCGCGGCATACGATTCGAATCTCGTCAACCATTGATCCGAATTACGATCGTGGCACTCCGGTGCCCCATGTCCTCTGAAGCCACACGCTTTACACCGTGTGTTCATGTTCCTGCACGTCGCTAGCAACTAGCAAGGGATCCACTCGTCCGCTATAGGTACACTTTGTAACTCAGATTTATTTCGCCAAACATTTCGACTTGATATGGTGTAAGTGATGTATATGATGTAATGAACTTTTTTTAATTTATTTATCTGTATAGTTTGATTCAATTTTTGAAGGCATTCCTGGCTTGACTGGGCGGCATATTACTGTAATTCAACCAGTCAACTAGGCGGCAAAAGTGCCGCCCTGTGGCAATGTTAAACGAGGCTATGGTACTTCGCCTAACAGTACAGCAGTAGGCCTAATCATATGTTACATATTATAAATAAGGCAAACCATAGTTGCAAACTGTCTTAAATACTACCAGACTAGGCCTACCGTAATACATCAGATTCATTATATTTAATTTCTTACAGCTATGTTCTTTGTAATTTACGATTTGTGCCGAATTGCCGAATATTCGTCAACTCAAATTTTACACTTCGGCCGAAACCGAACATGCCATATTGCCATATTCGCCAAAATTCGGTACCGAACCGAATAATTCGGTCGATGGTGGTACTCTATCTCCAATTCCTTCCAACCATAATCATTAGGTACTAACAATAACAAATAATAATGATCACCCATTTATTATCTATTAGTACTGCTGTACTGTATCTTATTACAATATTTGGTTTACAGTACGCCCCACCTACCCTACTATTGCTAAAATTACATGCGGTGGAGGGATTAATTTTATTTTTTTCTAAGCTTTATGGAATAATAGACCTAATACCTGATAGGTTGCCCTGGTTGCCATATAACGATTACATAACGTCAAAACATCGTTTGTTATTGTTATAAAACAACGCATAGAAGTTGTAATCTAACGCAGTTCTTTGTTGGTGTCATGCCCGGCCCGTTTGTCGCTCAAAACAATGCCTCAGATCAGAAATAACAACATTCATCAGCCAGTCAGCACTACATATTACTGTATTATTGTATGTATGTATAGTGTTTTGTAGAGTTGTCTTTGATAAAGTGTTTAATTTTGATTGTGTCTATCTCCATGGAAACAGGTTAAACAATGATTTCTGCTGTCATGTGTGGATGTAGTATTACAGTACCGGTATTACACTGTCAGATAGTTAGTTGTCAGTTGCTTAAGGGTACGGATACACTACTTACTGCAGAAATGTCTGAATGTGTGGTGTAGGTAGCGTAGCATGCAGCATGTGGTTTACTGGTTTAGGCCTACTCGTTTTATGTAAAAGGCAGAAAGGTAGCCTATGATCCTATCCACTATCCCTATCGTATTTAACACAAATTCTGTAATTGTTGGCTATAAATAATAATAACTGAATAATAATATACCGGACCGCTATATCGGTACTTCGGTGTTCGGTACTTGGTGCTTGGTACTAGCCTAATGCATGAATACTAGGCCTAGCCTACCTAACAGCCTAACTACTGAACTAACTAACTCTGCCATGCAGCCATGTCCAAAAGCTTAAAACCTTGATTTATCTGTTTATGATGGATGATGAATGTATTACTGTATTGCAGTATTGCTGTATTGTACATGTACCGGTACTGTTGTAGGTTTATTCGCTATACACTATCAGACTATATTGCTGTATTGCAGTTGGCAGTACCGAACCCGTGTACTTACCGGCTGCCGGCAACGGGCAGAAATCTAATAATCCTGTAATCAGATAATATGGCTTTTTATGACCAGGATAACGTAATGGATAACGTCCGATTCGCAATGGGTGGAGGAGAGGCAGAAGGGGACATGTATTCCGGTTACAATGAGCTCAACCCAGCCCTTGATACCTCGGGGTTGGAGAACGATGAGGGCTACCAGCAGGCCGTGCGGACAAGTTACGGCAGGAGACTGGGCACCCAGACGTTGGGCAGAGCGCCCAAGGGCGCCATGGGTGCGGTCAATGTAGGAGGCGGTATCTCCATCCCGGGGGGTCGTGGGGGTATGACATCATCGATGGGTAGGATGGCTACTTCCGGCGGAGAGCGGCCTGGTACGGCTTCCCTTACTGCGGTCCACGCGGCCGGCTACTCCAGCGTTGGTTCCTCGCGGCAGTTCGACCCGTTGAACCAGGGCGCTCGCAGTAGTGCCGCGGCCCCCGCCTTGGAGAAACGCGACGAAGACGCACCGGAGGAGAAAATCCGGCAACTCGAGAAGAAGGTTGCGTCGGCGGTGGAGGAGAGCTGCTGGTCCGGGCGTCAAGGCAACTTCCAATCGGCGCTGGAGAAAGCGAAGGACGCCGGTCGCAAGGAGCAGGCGTTGAGACGACAGAGAGAGCAGCTCAATATGTCCGAGACTCTGAATCTCGATCTAACCTACTCCGTTCTGCTCAACCTCGCTCTCCAGTATCAGAACAACGACATGTTTTCCGAATCTCTCAACGCTTATCAAGTTCTCGTTCGCAATAAAATGTTCAGTCACGCCGGGAGATTAAAGGTTATTTTCATTTCATATTATATTAATCTGTAAAGCAGAAATACTTATCTGGCTAAACAATGACCTACTACAGATATCTATTGATGCTAATGTCTTAACTTATAAATATTTCTGAAATTTATTAAATCGTATTTTCAAAAGTTATTCTAAATAAATAGATATGCATGGCCACGGTCCGGACAGATGAGTGCGCAACACCGTTGTTATAATTATACATTACCCGGTATGTATTCGAAAACATTAAAGTAATTTTTTCGTAATCGAATATTTTTTTATCTAATCTATAAATTTTGGTTTGACATGTTTCGAATATTCTTTTTTTTTTAAATATTATAAAATGTAACCTAATAATACTGTATAATAATAATATTATATTCTCAATGTGTGTGTTTTTCTAAAAGGCCGAAATATGCTTTCTCTGGAATCATATTTATTTTCTATAGAATATATATTTCATGCAGCCTATAGAATATAATTTACAATATAATTGTTTATGGTAATATTAACTCTAGTAACCTGTATAGGCCTAGTGACAATGTGTGTGGCAAATACAAACACAATATACAAAGTTACCCATTTGGTATACAGGTACACCATGACACATCATGTCATTCACATCACATCGTTGCATGTTTGTTGTACTCTCATCTATCAGTCTCATATTTCAAATTCTTTTGCTTTTGGTTTTGGATTGGATATTTTTTGAACTGAATATTTATCACTTTTTGTTTTGTATTCGCTCTGATTGTTCTTGGGAGAAACTTTCGGTATGATTATATTGCGAACTTTTTATAGGTAAACATGGGTAACATCTGTTACCGCCAACACGACCTGCAGAAAGCTCTGAAATTCTATCGCATGGCGTTGGACCAAGTCCCCAACACTCACAGAGAGATCCGCGTGAAGATCACCCACAACATTGGGATAACCTTCGTTAAACTCGGTCAATACAGCGACGCTATAACCACATTCGAGCACATCATGTCGGACCGCGCTAACTTCGTCACCGCTTTCAACCTCCTCCTCTGCTACTACGCGCTCGGCGACCGCGAGAAGATGAAGATGACCTTCCAGATGCTGTTGAGGATCCCATTGAATGTCGACGACGACGATAAGTTTATTCCACATATCGAAGACCGGAGGGGGTCGTTGATACTGGAGGCGACGCGGAACGATCGGTTGAGGAAGCAGGACCAGCGTAAACGGGGGGTTGTCGAGCGGTACATTAAGGTATGGCAACGGGGGGTTGTGGAGCGGTACATTAAGGTAAGCCAACGGGGGGTTGTGGAGCGGTACATTAAGGTAAGGCAACGGGTGGTTGTGGAGCGGTACATTAAGGTAAGTTACTCTACTATGTTCTAGACTTTTGAACTACTGAGTACTGGGTACTGAATATGAACTTGGCTTAAAGTCAGCAGACAAAATAATAAACGTAGAACTAAGTAACATCAATATAATTATTGCTTGAAATTTGAAATTCCCGCCAATAGCTAAATATGTCTTGAAGCCGGGTGTTGCCATATGGATACGGTGAAACATTGCAATAATATGGGAAAAGTATGAAATTAATAAAAAAAAAGTGAGTTCATGGATTAATTCTACACACATTTATTGTATCGAGGCTATTTTTTTCAGTTGCTGAATTTTTTAGGGGACCATGTAATAAACATTATAAATTGGACAAACTAATATGTATGAGTCAACTATGGATATTTGTCCATTTAAATATCAAACAATGGTATTATGTGTCACTTTTTGCGACTATATAGTAAAGATATAGTTGATCTCCACCCCCAAAACAACAAAAGTTAAAATTCTTATAAACCTGCAGCATGGCGGCATTGCCAATATGTCGTTTCCATTTGGCAACAGTAGGTACGAAAGGGTTAAGGTAAGTGGTTAAGGTTGTGGAGCGGTACATTAAGGTAAGGCAACCTGTACTGGGGGTTGTGGAGTTGTACATTATAGAGATGCGCCCTGGCAGTCCTCTTATAACATTCTTGCTGAAATGAAAACAGCGGCTCCATGAGGGAATCGAACACACGACCTCTGGAGAGATTTTAATTTAAAGCAACGGTTTAACAACTTCGTCAGGTGGGACCTAAGTGCATTTAAGTTAATTTTATAGGTCCACTGGATTCAATTATTGGATTTTCATAGAGACGAATTTTATAATTTTCGAATTTGTAATTTTATGCGAAAATTTAAATATTTTATTAAATAAGAGAAAGGGTCATCCTCGTGGAATGAATGAAGAGAATCCCTCCATGTCATCCTGTCATTCAGTGAGCTTGATATTGCGCGCCTGCGCTGCAGTTTGCTCGGCTCATTGTGCTGATGACGGTTTGTCTTATGACTATAGGGATGTCCTGGAATTCTATTCCGGCCGGTATTCCGGCGGTTTTGGCCCGATTCTCGTTCCAGCCGGAATGGAGTCAATTTCGGCCGGAATTTTAGCGGTATTACCAGGTTTCCTAACTAGTTTGATAGTGGCAATTACTTTTTTTTTTAAACACATTATTACCAATTAGTTTAATATACTTTTTAACACTTGTAAAAAAGTATATAAGTAAAGTTTTATTTAACCGTTAGAGCTAACATTTAAGGATGCGAGGCATAGATGCCCATGGTTAGCCTCTTCAAACTATTCGTGCCGAATCGAAAACTGCCTTGTCCCACATGCGGGGATCGAACCCACGGTGGCACGACCTCCAGAGAGATGGGAATTCAATGAACCACTACACCAAGGTGGAACCTAACTAACCTATGTGTAAGCAAAAAAAGCAAACAGCCACCCTGTTTAGTTTATTAAAGTGAATGTAGTCTTGATGGGTATCTAATACATTTCCAAAAAATTTGTACCTGGTAATCAAACTAAGATTGTCCCACCATCTGTTACACCACCTACTGTAGTATTCATATAAAATTCACAATTACCGTCTTAATTTACATTAACTAATTAAACGCTTTGTCGTTCTGAAGATATTTTATGAAATGCATCATTTAGCACCGTGCTCCACTGGTAAGTCGTAAGTGGTTTTCAGATTTTGTTTGTCAGAATGTCAAAATTATTCGCCCATGTGAAGAATACCAGGATTTCACTTTTCGGTCGACTTTTTATTGGAATTTTATATATGAAGATTTTTTTTTTTTAATTTATCTTTATTAAGTGTTTTATAGCGCTTATTTCTGTCTTATAATAACCTGTTCATATACTAATTCGTTTATTGTTTTGGTTAGTTTCAGCCCATCTGTAACCTGTGTTTTTGGTGAAAACCTGGTATTCTTCACATGGGGGTGGGTAACTGCAAAGTGAAATATAACGGCAGAAAGTCTGGTATTCTTCACGTGGGCCAAATTATTGCCCCCTTGCTCCATTGGCAACACAAGTCATAAGTCATTTGGATTTGATAAAAAATATAAGATATTTACTGCATTAACATACACATTTACTGCATATTTTACCCAAAGTAACCAAATCACAGGCATCTTGCCGGATATAGCTCATGAGTCATACGGTGAGATGGAACATGGAACATAATCGCTTTTGACTCATAGGTCGTAACTTACGATTTACCAGTGTCGACGCTCCCATTGAAAACAATGTGTTCCATAATTTATTTGACTTATGAATGACTTACGACATAGATTTACCAGTGGAGCACGGTTCGTACGAGTGATTTTTCCAATTTGCTTATAACTTGACGTTTTTTAGATTGATTTTGCATTGATCTTTCATTATTTTACATTGATTTTTTACATTATTTTACATTGATTTTAAATTATTTAACATTGATTTTTTACATTATTTTACATTGATTTAAAATTATTTAATGATTTTTTACATTATTTTACATTGATTTTAAATTATTTAACATTGATTTTTTACATTATTTTACATTGAGTTTAAATTATTTAACATTGATTTTAAATTATTTAACTTTGATTTTTTACATTATTTTACATTGATTTTAAATTATTTAACATTGATTTTTTACATTATTTTACATTGATTTTAAATTATTTAACATTGATTTTATATTATTTTACTTTGAATTTTATTAATTATTAAATAATATGATAATATTATTATGATTGGTATTGTCTAACGTACCGGTAACATATAAGATTTGCAGCTTATTTCCATGGTGGTCCTTTATGTTACTTGGTTACAAATACAATTACTACTCTAACCTAAAACTAATATAAAACGGTATTACACTACTTATATTCAGGTCCTACTAGTGGTAGATAGTTCAGTCCTGCGTCGTAGATGCTGCATAATGCAGTAGTTTTATTTCTATTTATAGCAAACCTATTTCTTACCATAAATCTATTTATTCCCAGCAAAAATGTAACTGTAGCATGTACTTTTGGTCTCGTTTATTGTTTTGGTTCGGATAACATGTCACTGTAACATGCTCATTTCCCTTAAAGATATCAGGATTTTGCACCAAAGGACCTAATGACGCAAAACTATAGATTTTTATGTTAACGTAGGGTTTTAGGTGAGTCTAAATGCTAAAACCTAACTTTTAGCCAAGGTTAGATTTTAGAAGAAATTATGTCATTGAATTCCCTGTCGTTTAAGGCCGAAGTACCACCCCGTCCCCATAATAGGCCATAACGGGACAGGCCACTCTCCACTCCAGTCACCTTAATTCTCCTTAAAGGTTCTAATTCATCTCATTAGCAAACTTGGCTTTAGAAATTAAAAAATTAATTTGTTTCACAAATTAGTGTATTTCAATAATTGTTTAAGTATATAGAATATAGTATAATTATATAGAATATTCCGGGATGTTGAATTCCGGTTCCGGTTCCTGCCGGAATCAAAATACCGATTCCGATATCCCGATAAAAGATCGACATCCCAACTTATGACTGCAAACAAGGTAAGGTAAAATTGGTTTGCCATATTGTGATCGGATTTTTGTTCTTGTCAAACAAAGTATACTTTCAAAAATATATATATATAGTATAGTTTCAAAAATATTGTGAACCTACATTTGGATGTAAGTGGCAATATTTATTAAGATAGTGCAACACTTCATCAATGTGCAAGGCAACTTGATATGGTAATATAATTTAAGACATATTCTGGCACCTAAGATCACTGTAACATCATCAAATGTATATTATTTCCAAGATAACTTGATTTTTCTTCAAGTCACCTTTTTCTTATATAAGCTTGTGGGTCCGAATAAAAATAGTTTATACTATGCCATATATACATACGTAGTGTGTTTAAAGAAATATATATTTTTTACAAATATTATTTATCTGTTTGTTTAAGTTTATTGAAATCTTTATATTTTCAAAATTATTCACAGCATATGGTTGTTCTTGTTTAGTTCTACGATAAGCTTCCTATATTGGAACTGTACGCTTTGATTATAATTTCATTATTTATTCAAATATGTAAGATGCACCCATATATATTGAGATAAAAGGTTTTATAAGATGCCATATACCCATGAGTATGCATTCTTTCCTTAAATTGATAGGTACTTTGCAATTGAGGGTTTTATCGGTTTTCTTTCTTCCTTATAAAGAGGAGTAGCATTTTCTTGTCCAAAAACTCAAAAAAGCTTCACAAAACAGCTGACTTTTAGTTGCAGTGGTAGTGACCAACTATTTATCATTTGTAAATTATTTTCATTAAAAATAGTCAAGACCAACCTGTTTATAATTAATTATAATATAAGTTTCGGATAACCTATAGTTTGGACTGTTCCGCTGACATGGCTGTCGATCACCGCGACCCTGACAGCAATCATAGGGGCCTCTTTCTTTAGGGGCGTCTGCGGTTATAAAAAATTTGCTTGGAATAAAGTGACATTTCCACTTTATATGGGTTATCAAAAAATTGCTTTTTCTTTTTTGGCTTGCCTTCCTATTTGGTTCACTTCACCCACCAAGAAGGCGTAAAAGCAAATGATTTTGCCACCACTAATTGATTTTTAATATTATATATATATATATATATATATATAGATAACAAGTGATATACCGTACTGTAGGTATACTATATACACACATATTATAGAAGATGTCAGATGAAGAGGCTCCTATAAAGTCAAGTCCAATTAATATAAGTCGTCCATATAAAAATGGTCACCAAAAGGGCGGGAGACTTTATATGTTAGTGTCCATGCTGCTAGTGTATCAAATTATACCAGGTTGGTGTCAGAGTCTATCAGAGTCCTTCTTCCCAATTGTTGTTGAAGAACGAGGTTGGTCAAAGACTCTGATTGGTGCAGTGCTTTCAATGTTTTCAATGTCAAGACTTATAATATACATAACTTGCCCTCATTCTATCAACAATTGGGGAACTCGTATCTCTTTGGGTCTATTTGGAATCATTGGAGCCGTTTCCCAATTAGCATTTGGGTTTGTAGAATATATTCCTAATATTAACAGTGGATTATATATATTTGTTTGTTTTTCACTTCGCATCGTCGAAGCTGTTGGTCTCAACATCAGTTTTATTTATTCATTCAGTATATTGATGGAAGTGTGGCCCACACAAAGAACTTTATTAGCCAGTGTAGCAGTTACTTGTAGCAGCCTGGGGTACATGCTTGCACCGGTTTTTGGTTCTTCAGTTTTTGTTGCTTTGGGTTTTGAATTCCCATTTATAATATCAGGTATGATGTTTCTCATTATACTCCTTTACTGTTGGATAGAGTCACCAGCTTACATTCAAGATAGATGCAAATCTAATGAAGTCAGACCAACCTATCTTGGAGTTCTAAAGAATCCAGCAGTAACTCTTATGTTTATTTTACACACATATTGGGTTATGCTCTCACAATTTATAGTTACGAACTATGCTGCCTACATTCATCACACTTACAATGTTAACCAATACAATATTGGTCAGATATATTTGATACTTCCTAGTATTCAAACCTTCATAGGTATAATAATGAGTTTGATGATGAAGAAAATGAAGACCATCTTTCCTATTGTATTTGGAGTAATGATAGTAGCATTAGCAATGCAACTAATAGGCCCTACAGAACTTCTGGGTTTACCTCATTATCTCCCCGTCTCTGTTACTGGATGCGCTCTCCTTGGATTTGGTACAGGTTTATACATAACCCCTGCATTGGAAATGCAAACGCAACTGGCTGTCACGGTTTGTGGTTACCCAGACAACGTCGACACAAGATCTCTCCTCCAACAAATGTTTCTAATATCACTGTCTTTTGGATCCATTATAGGTCCCGTTTTTGGAGGATTTCTCAATGATTATTTTGGAATGCAAACAGCCTGTTCGATTCTCAGTCTGTTGGGGTTGCCTTTTCTTTTTTCTTTAGTGGCTGTGTTTGCTTTTCGATTTCGTGTTGTCTAGTTGAACTTTACTCAATGGTGGCTATTATTTTGTTGTATTTTGCTCTTTTGTTAATAATTAATGAAAAGAGAAAGGAATGAGACCTTTCCTAATTGTACTAAATTTAATTACTTTGTAAAAGTTTATTCAATACATTTTTTAATAATTATTTTACAGGTAGGTTGTAGGACTTGACTTTGAGTCATTCTAATTTGTATATAATAAGCCTATCTTTACATATAATGCTTAATATGACATAACTTGCATATTTTTAGTTGTTGAGATACAACTATGTTTAATATTCAGACACATATATTCGGCTTCATGATTTGGTTGTGGACAGTTTTGTCCTGTTTGCTCCCAATGGCCATCTCATGATGTGGGGCGAGACACGTATGGCGAGCCATCAGCGAACTGATATAATTATACTATGGCCGTTTCTCAAAAGTCTGTGTGTGACGTGTGTGTGTGTGTGTCGGTAGCCATAAATGTCGGAAGCCATAATCGAAGTTAATATCTTCAGCTAAATTGTGTGGTTGAATCGAATTATTTCGATTCTTCTATCGTTAATTAATTATTTAGGGGGGTAACATTTATCCCATCTGGTATAAAATTAACATGGGTAGATTCGCCGTGTCCCATTCTATCAAAGTCTTTACTTTATACTCGAGATTAATGTCAAGTTTTATAGTTATTTATTGATTTACAATTAAAATTGCATTTTTATCAATTAATTCACACGCAGGCTCTAACCGCCTAATGACAGTCAATACGGAGTAATTCCTTCCCGTGTCTTAGCAACGCTGAGAATGTCCTGGCCTGTTAGAGGCAGACTGCTGCTGGTTGGGGATGGTAGGATAGCATTAATTCCCTATCAATTCACTCACTCTCCATAGAACTGGCTGACGGGGGGGTGTGTGTGTGTTTAGGTATCAGTTATTCAATGACATTAATATTATTACTAATGAAGGAATAGTGCTCCTTCAATACATCTCAACAGACATCAATTCATTGCCTGTCTGTGCCTACCAACGCGTGCTCCATAACATAACAACATATATCCTTGATTTCCATCACCTCTCACCACAATTATTATTAGTAATTAAAAGTTTCAATTCGGTTTGTCGTTCCGTTATCTGGTTATTCAGTTATTGCATTATTAATAAATAAATGTTTTAAAATATATCTTACGAAATATGGTTAATAATTAAAACTTGTCGCTAACATTCTCACTATGGGGGTTTTAAGGAGTGCTGATTACATTTCTGATGTCAGTTTTCACGTTTACATAAATCTAGTCTGTCTGTCTGTCGGTCATTCTGTCAGTCAGTCAGTCTGTCAAAACTTAAAAAAGAATACAAACTAACTAACATTCTTGTTATGGGGGTTTTAATGGGTGCTAAGTTTATTTCAGATGTCAGTTTTCACGTTTAAAAAAAATCTAGTCTGTCTGGCTGTCGGTCTTTCTGTCAGTCAGTCTGTGAAAACTTAAGAAAGTATACTAACTAACCAACATTCTCGCTATGGGGGTTTAAGGGTTGCTGATTTCATTTCTGATGTCAGTTTACACGTTTACATAAATCTAGTCTGTCTGTCTGTCGGTCTCTCTGTCAGTCTGAACTATTGTACTGTGGTTGGCATTACGCCATATACCTAACACTAATAATACAGTCTACAATACAGCCTATCTACAGTACAGAATGGATTTTTTGCCACGAAGAGCAATAAATGTCATTAATACTATCCACCAGTATACCTACTCCAAGAGCCTTCCAATAAAACATGTATTCCAGCATGACGTCCACTGCACGTCTTCGTGCTGTCCATTGTGACGTGCAGTGGACGTCATAGGCTCTAAGGGGTTAAGCAACACGGTCCCTACTTCGCCCTGTCGACACCCCAGCCATTTTTCACCAATCCTTTTTTAGAGTTTTTTAATTTTTTTGGTATTGGTGAAAGTTCTACAACATTAGTAGATATGTTTTTTATGATAGCTAGTGATTTTTTGCTAGCTAGTATTTTTTGAAATTATAAAAAATGTGAAAGTCCATGATATTTCAGGTTAAACTGTTGAAGAATATATTAATGACCAAAATAATTTCCAAAAATTACTAGCTAGTAAAAAATACTGCTATATACCATTAAAAATCGACTAAGGTTCTAGAATATTCACTAGTATAAAAAAAGCACTCAAAATCACAAAACTCATTTTAGGTTAAAAAACTCATTCGGGACCCTTTTGCTTAAGGAGTCAAAATTGTAACTATAAAACTATAAATACTATAACTATAAATATATAATAACTATAAAACTTGACATTAATCTCGAGTATAAAGTAAAGACTTTGATAGAATGGCGAATCTACCCATGTTAATTTTATACCAGATGGGATAAATGTTACCCCCCTAAATAATTAATTACCGATAGAAGAATCGAAATAATTCGATTCAACCATACAATTTAGCTGAAGATATTAACTTCGATTATGGCTTCCGACATTTATGGCTACCGACACACACACACACACACAGACTTTTGAGAAACGGCCATAGTATAATTATATCAGTTCGCTGATGGCTCGCCATCAGCGTAATATTCACTAGTATAAAAAAAGCACTCAAAATCACAAAAAATAAAGGTTAAAAAACTCATTCGGGACCCTTTTGCTTAAGGAGTCAAAATTGTAGAACAAATTCCCGAAGTTTGCGACGTTTGCGAAATTCGCGAAGAATCCGTCAGTTTCTGTGCCCTAATGGGTTCGTGACGAAACAATCAAATCTTACACACTTAACACACGCGAACTAATTTAATGTGTGTAATAGTATGCATGAATCATTAAATAGAAATTAAATTAATGAACGCTATTTCAACATGAAATCTACGGAATCAATACACAACACACCCACACTACTGAATTTAAAAATTTATATAGATTGCAACTTATATTTGGCTACCTTTTAGGCCTAAATGGGTGACTAATTTAATTATTCACCCCTATATATTTGTAGCCTTTTTAATTTGTGCCTCTAATTGAATCAAACATTAAACTAAAATATATGTCACAATATTGGTCTGTCGGTAGCTGGTCAATGAATCTCTCATAAATTTGTTAATTAGTCGCTGCTCAGTCATTGAACATTTGAACACGTGCTGCTCGAAGACCCCACAACGTGTAGCTGTCTATTGTATTCACACTATTTTGGGAAAGTTTCTACAAATTATTTCCCCTTATATGATGGACAAGAAATTGAAACAGCCATGTTAGAAGCAAGTATATCAGGGGCATATATTTCAGAGATGAGAATGACTGGCACATTTTGGATGTTGTACATGTCATTAAAATGTTGTTTTGTTCATTATTGTATCACTCTTGTCCCACCAGACCGACAGACAAACTGACAGACAGACAGACATATTAGATACCAACAAACATTAAAACTGACACCAGAAATGAAATCACCAACCCCGAAAACCCCCATATTGATAATTTTAGTGAGTTGGTATGAAGCCATAGTGTCAAACACTACAGACAAGTTAGGTTTGAGTGGGAAGGTTGAAATTTTAAAGCAAATTATCTCGGAATTACATTTCACAATATTTAAATTTTTCAAAATACTACTCCTCCGCCGTTTTTCACCCAAATTCGATAATTTATGGCTCAATTGAACGGTTTTCTGAAGATCTTGAAAAATTAAATAAATAAAATCAATAAAATAAAATCCTTGAAAATCCTACTACTTCCAACTTTATTACTTTATTTTACAGGTATACGCCAGAGTTTTATTTTCCCCACACCCTGTTTCTGATTTTAGGCTTTATTGGGCCTATTCAAATAAACAGCATTTATTTATTTGTCTTAGAAAGGTTTTCTTTCCACTCTTCACTGTCTTTACTCGACTGTTCTAACGTGTCCTGTCCAACTCTCCTGGTCTTTGTACAAACCACTCTCACTAATATCCAATCAAACTTCTACTTGCCGTCTGTTACAATGACTACATCATTGACTCACAGATCTCGTTTCTCTACTCACCATTTCTGTCTCATGTAGAGTGGGGAGGTACTCCTCTACCCATCTCTTCCAGAATATTCTCGAAACCTCCTGTGCTACCTTCCATGTCCTCTTACTGTAGCTATCACACTCATCAAATAATTCCCACGTCAGTACCTGTACCAGCCATTGTAATAACAGGTGGCTAGGTGTAAGTACCTTGTATGACTCCGGGTCGTTGCTTTGCGCGCGCAGTGGTCTACTGTTCATTGTAGCCGCTGTCTCCGCGAATATTGTGGCTAGCATATCCTCGTTAAGACATCTATTCTTGGTTACCACTATCATCTGTCGTTTCACTGATCCAATTAATCGCTCCCATACTCCCAATGAGTGCAGTGCATAGGGCGTAGGGAATTTCCACTCTATTCCATTCCTCATTGCCATCGCTTTAACTTCCGGCGCCAGCGCGTATTGATATAATGTCTTAATGTTTCTCACTACTTCAAGAGCGTTCACCCTAATGGCGTAGCATACCAGTATCGCGCCCCCACCTCTTGTCGTATGTACATCCCACCTTGACTCGTATCTGTCCGAATAAGTCTATCCCACTGTTTGTGAATGGTGGTTTGTATGCAATGAGTCGTTCTTCTGGCAATGGTGCCATTATCTGTTCCTCTCTTTCCCTTCTTATGTATCTGCACATTACAGATTTGTTAATGTAGTTCTCTATCTTATGTCGTAATGATTGTATCCAATAATTTAGTCTGACTTTTGCAATTGTTGCCTCTGTTCCTCCATGCTGTACCTTTACATGTGCATCCGCTATGATTTTAATAACCAATTGGGATTTTTTGAGTATTATTACTGGGTATGTAACTCCCAACTCTTGTGGTGTGTTGTTTATTCGCGTCCCTAGACATATCATACTGTCTTTCATTATAGGACATAGTGTTGCTAAACAGCTGTCTTTCCGTATTGGTTTATTACTGTTGAGTTTAACCCACTCTTCCTCGTATTCTTTACGCTGCTCTTATTTTATAATATCTCGCTCCGATGTAGTAAGATTCATTATTGGTATGTGTCCCATTTCTGTACCTTTATTCAACCACCATTTTATTAACATTTTCCACAACCCAACTCTCTTTATAGTTTTATACCATGACTCATCGTGTCCTATTAACGTGTCGTGTCCTTGTTGGCCATAGTTTCCATAATAATCAATAATGCCAATTAATTAATTATCTTTTGACTCTTATCTCTGCCACTGTGTTGGCTACAAATATTATAAATTGTCTTGCTTCGTTTCTTATGTATTGTACTACTGTAGTAGATTCTCGCTCTACAGCGGCCAAGAATGTAGTTAAGGCTGCATCTAGGTCCCTGAACAGGCAGTACTCTGTTAATCTACAGGAGCTAATAAACCAACAGGTTGATGCCATCAATGATGCCGACGACAGCAGGCAATCATCCCAGGCATGGAAATCGATCAACTTGCTTACTGGGCGGAAAAGCCAACCAACCACCAAGAAGGTTAAGGCTGAATCACCAGCCGATCGCCTCAATGGTGGAAGGCCCACTTTGAAAATCTCCTCAATAATGACAGGGTATTGCCTGATAACTTTATAGAAGTAAAAGTGTCTGAGTCTGTACTCCCAGATATCTCCTTTGCAGAAGTGAAGGCTGCTGCAAAGAGCATTAAGACCAATCGTGCCAGTGGAGTAGATGGTGTTCCCCCTGAGGTCTTTAAAATGCCTGAGTGTTTAAAGATTATCTATCCTATCATAGTAGACATGTACCGAACAACAAGAGTCCCACAAGAAATTAAAACAAATAAGTTGGTGCCAGTTCCCAAGAAGGGCAACCTAACACTCTATGGTTCTTTTCGGGGAATCTCATTGATCTCGATTGCTGCAAAGCTATACAATATAATTCTATTAAATCGCATCAGGGATCCCATTGAGAGACTGCTCCGTGGAAATCAGAATGGGTTCCGTAAAGGTCGTGGGACCATGGAACCCATTTTGGCACTTAGAAGGATAATTGAAGAGTTACCAAAAAAGAAAGACAGGCATCTGGCTGTTATCTTTGTTGACTTCTTCAAGGCCTTTGATTCGGTCTCCCGCTCACGTATGTTCAGCATACTTTCATTATATGGGATTCCTGATGAAATTATTGCAGCAATCAGATCAGTATACGATGGTTCGACAACATTTGTGTCTACTGTTGACGGTGACACAGAACCATTTGAAGTGTTATGGGGCGTTCTCCAAGGAGACACACTTGCACCATTCTTGTTCATAATTGTGGTTGACTATGTTCTACGCATGTCCTTAGATCATCATAATGATGATGGGGTGATGATAACTCCACCTACTGGCTCCAGAAGTCGAGGAAATCCTGCCAAGTACCTAACTGATCTAGACTTTGCTGATGACTTACGAGTACTCTCAGAATCACTAGAGGGAGCCCAACGGCTCCTCAGCTCATTAGAATATGCTGCTTCTAGTGTTGGTCTTTTTATTAACTCCAGAAAGACCAAAATTTTGACAGTTAACTTTGAAAGTCCTCAGCAAGTCTCTGTTCCGATGAGCATAAGCTCAAAGGATGGTATGCTTGAGCATGTGGACGACTTTTGTTACCTGGGATCATGGATCCGGAAGTCAGGTGAGGACCTTCGAATACGTAAGGGAAAGGCATGGGCAGCCTTGAATAGGCTTTCCAGGATTTGGAAGTCACCAAGAATTAATCGGAAACTTAAGGTCCGATTATTTAGAGCAGCAGCAGTTCCAGTACTCCTCTACGGGAGTCCATGCTGGGCTCTAACTGCTGAGGACACCAAATCTCTAGATGGCACATTCACAAGAATGCTACGCCGGGTTCATTGTGTCAAGTACAATGCACACATCTCCAACCAAACACTATATAACATTGGAGGTGTCTCATTGGTTCCCCCAAGCTTGACACTAGAACGAAATCGCCTCCGCTTTGCAGGACATTACTTTCGCCGTGAGGACCAGCCAGTGCATAATCTTGTACTTTGGCAGCCTCATGGAGTGAATAAGCATGGTGGATAGCCCATGACTTTCTTGAGACGCATCTTAAAGGACACTGGCCTTGAAGATGCGGATGATCTAGCAAATGTAATGGGTGATAGGGAGTTGTTGCGGTGCAATTTTGTTGACAAGCCGGCACGGCATTCTTAAAAATGCAGCTGCAATGCAGCATGCCGATCCTAGTAGTAGTAGTAGTAGACATGAGTGCCCTGGTATTTCTCCCTACGTACTAATAGTCCCCTTCTACCGTAACAAATAACCAGTTGTATTGTTCCTACTGTATTACGTTCCTACAGTAGTTTATTGTATCATTGTTCGGTCTGCCAATACATATTTAACACTCAATTTTGGCTTCGGTATGCGTTCACACCTTTCTTAATGGCGTTGTAACCATGTCATACCATTACTCACGCTTTAGTCAAAATCTCATCTTCGGTTGTTACTATCTTAATCATGTCACTTATTGTATCATATATTCTAGTTTATTGGTTTGGGGTTACCATGGTTCACCAGTCCAGATGGTTAACCAGTTCTGTGTGGGAGCGGGCATGACAAGGAACCGCCATCACGTGACCCGCGCCTCAGCGCATGGTTTCCACCACCTAATCTGTACTGCCAATGTTCCCTTCCATCCGATTTCCACCGAGTGACTCTGCCGTTACTGCGACTCACCCTGCGATGACACGCTCTCAACTATCTCATGTAGGCCTCTGTGCCACACACCCTGCGAGAGAGGTACAGTACCATGCTCTCAACTATCCCATGTAAGCCTCTGTGCCACACACCCTGCGAGAGAGGTACAGTACCACGCTCTCAACTATCCCATGTAAACCTCTGTGCCACACACCCTGCGAGAGAGGTACAGTACCACGCTCTCAACTATCCCATGTAAGCCTCTGTGCCACACACCCTGCGAGAGAGGTACAGTACCATGCTCTCAACTATCCCCTGTAGGCCTCTGTGCCACACACCCTGCGAGAGAGGTACAGTACCACGCTCTCAACTATCCCATGTAGGCCTCTGTGCCACACACCCTGCGGGGGAGGTACAGTACCATGCTCTCAACTATCCCATGTAAGCCTCTGTGCCACACACCCTGCGAGAGAGGTACAGTACCACGCTCTCAACTATCTCATGTAGGCCTCTGTGCCACACACCCTGCGAGAGAGGTACAGTACCACGCTCTCAACTATCCCATGTAAGCCTCTGTGCCACACACCCTGCGAGAGAGGTACAGTACCACGCTCTCAACTATCCCATGTAGGCCTCTGTGCCACACACCCTACGAGAGAGGTACAGTACCATGCTCTCAACTATCCCCTGTAGGCCTCTGTGCCACACACCCTGCGAGAGAGGTACAGTACCATGCTCTCAACTATCCCATGTAGGCCTCTTTGCCACACACCCTGCGAGAGAGGTACAATACCATGCTGTCAACTATCCCATGTAGGCCTCTGTGCCACACACCCTGCGAGAGAGGTACAATACCATGCTGTCAACTATCCCCTGTAGGCCTCTGTGCCACACACCCTGCGAGAGAGGTACAGTACCACGCTCTCAACTATCCCATATAGGCCTCTGTGCCACACACCCTGCGAGAGAGGTACAATACCATGCTGTCAACTATCCCCTGTAGGCCTCTGTGCCACACACCCTGCGAGAGAGGTACAGTACCACGCTCTCAACTATCCCATGTAGGCCTCTGTGCCACACACCCTGCGAGAGAGGTACAGTACCACGCTCTCAATTATCCCATGTAAGCCTCTGTGCCACACACCCTGCGAGAGAGGTACAGTACCATGCTCTCAACTATCCCATGTAAGCCTCTGTGCCACACACCCTGCGAGAGAGGTACAGTACCACGCTCTCAACTATCCCATGTAGGCCTCTGTGCCACACACCCTGCGAGAGAGGTACAGTACCACGCTCTCAACTATCCCATGTAGGCCTCTGTGCCACACACCCTGCGAGAGAGGTACAGTACCATGCTCTCAACTATCCCATGTAAGCCTCTGTGCCACACACCCTGCGAGAGAGCTACAGTACCACGCTCTCAACTATCCCATGTAGGCCTCTGTGCCACACACCCTGCGAGAGAGGTACAGTACCATGCTCTCAACTATCCCATGTAAGCCTCTGTGCCACACACCCTGCGAGAGAGGTACAGTACCATGCTCTCAACTATCCCATGTAGGCCTCTGTGCCACACACCCTGCGAGAGAGGTACAGTACCACGCTCTCAACTATCTCCATGTAGGCCTCTGTGCCACACACCCTGCGAGAGAGGTACAGTACCATGCTCTCAACTATCCCATGTAAGCCTCTGTGCCACACACCCTGCGAGAGAGGTACAGTACCATGCTCTCAACTATCCCATGTAGGCCTCTGTGCCACACACCCTGCGAGAGAGGTACAGTACCATGCTCTCAACTATCCCATGTAAGCCTCTGTGCCACACACCCTGCGAGAGAGGTACAGTACCATGCTCTCAACTATCCCATGTAGGCCTCTGGGCCACACACCCTGCGAGAGAGGTACAGTACCATGCTCTCAACTATCCCATGTAGGCCTCTGTGCCACACACCCTGCGAGAGAGCTACAGTACCACGCTCTCAACTATCCCATGTAGGCCTCTGTGCCACACACCCTGCGAGAGAGGTACAGTACCATGCTCTCAACTATCCCATGTAAGCCTCTGTGCCACACACCCTGCGAGAGAGGTACAGTACCACGCTCTCAACTATCCCATGTAGGCCTCTGTGCCACACACCCTGCGAGAGAGGTACAGTACCACGCTCTCAACTATCCCATGTAGGCCTCTGTGCCACACACCCTGCGAGAGAGGTACAGTACCATGCTCTCAACTATCCCATGTAAGCCTCTGTGCCACACACCCTGCGAGAGAGGTACAGTACCATGCTCTCAACTATCCCATGTAAGCCTCTGTGCCACACACCCTGCGAGAGAGGTACAGTACCACGCTCTCAACTATCCCATGTAGGCCTCTGTGCCACACACCCTGCGAGAGAGGTACAGTACCACGCTCTCAACTATCCCATGTAGGCCTCTGTGCCACACACCCTGCGAGAGAGGTACAGTACCACGCTCTCAACTATCCCATGTAGGCCTCTGTGCCACACACCCTGCGAGAGAGGTACAGTACCACGCTCTCAACTATCCCATGTAAGCCTCTGTGCCACACACCCTGCGAGAGAGGTACAGTACCACGCTCTCAACTATCCCATGTAGGCCTCTGTGCCACACACCCTGCGAGAGAGGTACAGTACCACGCTCTCAACTATCCCATGTAGGCCTCTGTGCCACACACCCTGCGAGAGAGGTACAGTACCATGCTCTCAACTATCCCATGTAAGCCTCTGTGCCACACACCCTGCGAGAGAGGTACAGTACCACGCTCTCAACTATCCCATGTAGGCCTCTGTGCCACACACCCTGCGAGAGAGGTACAGTACCATGCTCTCAACTATCCCATGTAGGCCTCTGTGCCACACACCCTGCGAGAGAGGTACAGTACCATGCTCTCAACTATCCCATGTAAGCCTCTGTGCCACACACCCTGCGAGAGAGGTACAGTACCATGCTCTCAACTATCCCATGTAGGCCTCTGGGCCACACACCCTGCGAGAGAGGTACAGTACCACGCTCTCAACTATTCCATGTAGGCCTCTGTGCCACACACCCTGCGAGAGAGGTACAGTACCATGCTCTCAACTATCCCATGTAGGCCTCTGTGCCACACACCCTGCGAGAGAGGTACAGTACCACGCTCTCAACTATCCCATGTAGGCCTCTGTGCCACACACCCTGCGAGAGAGGTCAAGTACCATGCTCTCAACTATCCCATGTAGGCCTCTGTGCCACACACCATGCGAGAGAGGTACAGTACCATGCTCTCAACTATCCTCAGTGTCCATCTCTTGCCACTTCTTAAGATTACTCTATTTTATAAACTTATTTTATTTCTTTTTTTTCGTTTTAACTTAAAGTATTTCTCATTCCAAGTTTCCAATTTACCCCGCTTGGGGGTGTATATTATAATATTATTATAAATAATGAAATTTTCACTAAAAATAGTGCCAAAATCACTAAATCATTCATCACTATGCTACTATATCACAGCTTTTATAGTGACATGTTATTCTTATCAAATACATGTTACAGTTTATTTTTGCTAGAAATCAGTTAGAAATAAAAGTACAATTGCTACAAAATTGGACCTAATACGTAAGGGAAGTGATTATTTTTGTGAAAAAATATTATAATTGGTGGAAAGTTAATAAATGTAGTGGAAAGTGATTAAATTATTTCTAGTGAAATATTTCGTGGATACAAAAATAAAAATAGTTTTAGTGGAAATCTAATTATTATAAATAGTAGAGAAAAATTATTTTAGGGTGATAGAATAATTATTTTAATGAAGGAAAAATTTATTGGAGAAATGATTTAAATTTGTTACGCGCGCAATAAAGAGCTTTAAATATATAAAATTTATCTTAAATTACATTTAACTTTCTATAATATGGTCTCCCAGTTCTACATTGATTTTTGGCCTACCCACTTTTCCCAATTGTAGTCCAGTCTGGGTGACCAGTTGGTATTGGGTGTAAAGGCGACGCCGACAACCGACAACCAACGCCGACAACCATTATTAAAGCTAATTAATGATATTTATTAATTGAGAGAAAGGAACAGGTTACAATGGAACTGTGGAAGGTTATTCTAACCAAAACAATAAACGAGAGTGACGAACTCAGATTACATTTTAATATTTGCCGTAGTCGGCTTCGGCAGTGGTTGTCGGCTTTTACACCCAGTAACGTTTCGTAGCGTTTACACCCATTGGTCGTGCAGTGTCTAATCTATCTTATTTGATGGAGTGAGTGGAGGTGCGGCAACATTAAAGATGTTATTATACAATTATCACAATTTACGTATATTTTTGTTTTTTCTCACTTGTAGATCGGTTCTCGAGTTATTGGGCCGGCGGTTGAGTCTTCGTTCGCTGCTGGGTATGACTGGTGCGTGGAGCAGGTGAAACTGAGCCCCTACGTGGACCTGGCCAACGAACTGGAGATCGACAAGGCATTCATGTACCTCAAACACAAAGAGTTCGCCTTGGCTGTGGAGACGTTGCGAAGCTTCGAGAAACGGGACAGCAAGTTAGCGAGCGCGGCGGCTGTCAACCTCAGCTCCATCTATTACTTGGAGAACGACTTGGAGCAGTGCGATCGCTACGCTCAACTAGCGATCGACGCTGACCATTACAATCCGGGGGCTTTGGTAATGAAAGGGAACTGTTTGTTCGAGCGGCGTAAATACGACCAGGCCAAGGAATGCTACCTGGAGGCGCTTCGCTCCGAAGCCTCCTGCATAGAGGGTCTGTACAACCTGGGTGTCGTCAACAAACAGCTGGGGATGTTGGAGGAATCCCTGGAGGCCTTCTACAAACTCCATGCGATCCTGCGCAACGACGGGGAGGTCCTCTACCACATCGGCTGTCTCCACGAGGCCCTAGAACTCCCCACGCAGGCCACCGAGTGGTTCATGCAGCTGCTCACGCTCACCCCCAGCGACCCGTCCGTACTCACCCGGGTCGCCGACATCTACGACTCCGACGGTGACAAGGGTTCCGCCTTCCAGTACCATTTCGAGTCGCATCGGTATCTCCCCAGCCACATCGCCACTATAGAGTGGCTAGGCGCTTACTACATAGACACTCAGTTCCCGGAGAAAGCTTTGGAGTACTTTGAACGCGCCACCGTAGTTCAACCCAACCAGGTAAAGTGGCATCTAATGATCGCCAGTTGCCACCGCCGCTGTGGCAATTACAACGCCGCGTTGCTTAAGTATAAAGACGTCCACATGCGTTTCCCTGACAACGTTGATTGTCTGCGGTTTCTGGTTCGTCTCGCCACCGATATGGGATTGAAGGAGGCTAAGGAATACTCCTCCCGACTGCGTAAAGCGGAGGATCGCGCGGTGCGCCAGGAGGAGAGGGTTCGATCGTCCTCTCGGGGCCGAAGTCGGGTGAGTTCCGACGACCGGATCGGATCCAGCGGCTCGGGATCCGGTGGATCCGCCGACTCGAGGGAGCGGAGCGCCACCCGGATGCGACGGATCACGGAGGAGGGCGGCGGGGGCGACTCTGGGCGCTGGAAGCCCGCCAACCCGCACTACTCGGACCCGATGGGGCCCCCCGCGGACCGGCCCCGCGCCGTCGGCGCCCCCGGGAGGCGCGGCGATTACTTCTCGGATGACGAGGTCGACGAGTTACTGCCGGAGTGACGCGGTAACCGATTGGGGACGACAGTAACGGGACTCACTGGTGTACATACTGTAATTAATTCAATCACAAGGTATACTTAACTGACTCACTTGATCACTTAACTGACTCACTTGATCATTTAATTGAGTTACTTGATCACTTAACTGAGTTACTTGATCACTTAACTGAGTTACTTAATCACTTTACTGACTTACTTGATCGCTTAACTGACTTACTTGATCACTTAACTGAGTTGCTTGATCACTTAACTGAGTTACTTAATCACTTTACTGACTTACTTGATCGCTTAACTGACTTACTTGATCACTTAACTGAGTTGCTTGATCACTTAACTGAGTTACTTAATCACTTTACTGACTTACTTGATCGCTTAACTGAGTTACTTGATCGCTTAACTGACTTAACCTTAACTGTTTTCTGTTTTCACTGTTCTGCTAAACAATCTTTATGTGATCCATTTTATTTACTCACTCGGATCACTTAACTTACTCAGACTGAGTTACTTAACCATCTCAAAATCACAATAGAATCCCTTAACTTACGCACTGTTCTCATCTCAAAGGAATATATCTGCTCTGTCTCATTTTGCTACTTAACTGCCTCACCGTTCTACTTAATAATCTTAATGCGATTACTTAACTGACACTCTGTTCTACTTAACCATCTCAATAGGATCTCGTAACTGACACACTGAACCTTCTGAAAATCTCAGTAGGACCGGACCCCTAAACCGATTCATATTGTTTAACTTATAAACCACATTACACCCTTAACGTGAAATAAATATGTTTTTTCGAATCCAATTTTAAATGCCAATTAGTATTATTTGAGTCGTTTGATAGTGTGTGGCGTTGTGAGTATTAAATGTCATGCCGTTTGGTGGCCAGCAATGTCAGTATATTCTACTTATTTACTTACTTACTATTACAACACGTTCCTGGGGCCTTCGCGCAGCACGATGTTATAAGTACAATTAGTGGGACCTACAATCTGATTGTAGGTTAGCTGTAATTATTGCCTCTTTTATCTTTCTTACAACTCGCCCCCTAGCGGCCGACAGCGGAACAATAGAAGCCTGTCGGTGTGCATAATTTCTAAATTTTTTTTATAGACGGCATGATTTAGTTTCCATTTCATCAAAGATTGACCGACTTATTTAGCGTTCAAACATTTCAACGACGACAACAGACAGTCCACTAATTATACTGCAGCTACCCAAAGGCTCTCTCCATACTTCGGGACTCGTCCCACACCATTCTATTACTAACTGCCGGACTGAACCTAAAACTGCTTCTCTTTTGACGAGTTCAATAATTCATATCACTCAATTCTGTGGTTGTTGCATAATAATTGTATATATATAGTGGTTTTTAATGTATTTTTAATTTATATAATTTCATTCTATATTATTTATTTTTTGTATAAATGTATAATATTTACTAAAATTTGCCAATTTCATTTTCTGTAAATAATATTAAATTGGTATATTTCGTATTTCATTGAAGCCACTGTATTGTAACATGTTGGAATAGATTGAATAGGATTATTAATTAATTATTTTCTCTTGAGTGTTGTATGTTTATATTTGACATGTTTACGTAAATACCCAACAGATTGTTAACGCGTACGCTACATCACTTTCCACACTCATTGAATTAAAATTAGCACTTTTCATCGTTTATTTCCCGCTTGTATTTATTTAGCGACGGTGTCTTTATCGCCCTTTTGTAAGAGATTCACAGTTAGGTTGAAATAAAATCATCTTGCTCCAGCTCTTTCTCTATTCTTTATGAAAATTATAATCTTTTAAATATAGACTCTATCGAACCACCTATTATCTTTTTTTACCTTTTTGAAAATTCAATTAGTTTTTTTGTGTGTGGTTGTTAAGCATAGCGATACTTCTCAGTCAGCAAATTCAGGTCAATAGAAAATCTGTCTTAATTTCATTTTTAGATCTGGTGATAATATTTAAAAATAATAATAATATCGTTTTGCTTAACGTGTTTCAGGTACTACAAACGGGACATGTCTTTGTTTGTTTCTTACTGCAGAATGTAGATCCCTTGATAGTCATACCAGGATGCTACGTAATGTAGGAATGCATAGTGCACAACCTCGGTAACATATTAGTGCCAAAACCAGCACCACCTTGCAGCCACAACGGATATGTTAGGAAGGTCACTGTCATCGTAAAATTGATCAGCCGATACATTATATATGTTGCCGATATATGCATTCTTTTATGCATGCTCTTTAAATAGATTAATACCGTGGACAAGATTTCATAGGATGCCATGGTACTGTATGTACATTTATTTTTGGTAGATACAACTCCTTGTATATGTTGTGTTAGCCCAAGAAATCCGCTGGAATTGTAGGAACTGGATATCAAAAAGCAGTTAATATAATCAGTGTAAAAAATATGGAAACTTATTCGTTAATCAAAAGTCATTATTCAGTAATTCTATCTCGAGATGCACCGATGTTTAAGATTGGAGTATGGCTTTCGAATGGCCGGTCTATCAAGGTTTTTTTATTGCAGAGCTATTGGGTTATTCAAAAATGAAATTGTTGCAAAATCATATGGACATCCTGGAGAATAATAATATGTTCTTGAAACGTCAACAAAAATTGCAGTTTTTCTGGGTTTAATAATGACCAAACCAAATATTTTTAAAATTGGCCCCAAAATGGTACTATAATGGCCAAAAGTGCCTTTTTGCTCAAAATACTATTTCTCCATTAATATTTGTTGAAATTTGTCGAAATGTAGAATGAAGTTCAGAAGACCCCGGCATCAAAATCATCTAAATGCTTTCACTGAAAATGGTTTGGGGCCATTTTAGAACAAAAAGGCCCAAAAAAGGGATACTTTTGGGCCTTTTTGATATAAAAAAGGCCCCATCGCATTTCCAACCAAATTTGTTCATAATATAAATTTTCAAAGGTATTCTGAACACATGTACCAAATGTAAACTCATTTCAGTTAAAATTAGCGGAGAAATAGCCCTTTTTATGAAAAAACGTTATTCTGAGATATAGGTGTTTAAAGTCTACGGAATAATTCAAACAATCCCGCTATTTTTGATAATATATATATAATATAGAACAAAGTTATTGTTGAACAAAATGGTATATATATTATATATACCATTTTTCTTTGTTCAATAATAACTTTGTCAAAAATGAACGAAGTTCAATGAATTTTGTCATGCTTGCTAAAAAATATTAATAATAACAAACTTTTAGCAATTGTATTCATATCTGTACCGTGAGAGCCTTTTTTATGGAATGGGCCTCGTTCAATTGTAAAATATAGTGCTGCTCGAAGGCTTGTTTAAAATCAGACTAATTACGTTTTGGCAAATTTCTTGAGTTTGAGAAAAGGTATGAGAAAGGTGCTTGCAGATTTTAAATCCCCATTTTGTTGATAATCCCCCCCCCCTCCCCCTATAGTACCTGGGATGGGATATCTATCATTTTCAACATAATTTTTGAAGGCATAACTGCACCATGACTTTTTGCTTTGCTTGCTTTTTAACATAACTGCTAAGAAGGTATATTGGACGCGTTATGCGTATTGTTGTTTGAAGTGTGATGGGCACGAGAGTAAACCTTTTACTAATCCAAAAATATAATATAAATGTTGTTGACATCAGGAATGTGTTTTATTAGTATATATATATAATGCGCTTGTCATTTTGAGCTGCTGTATATTTTATTTGTTTTTATTGCACAAATTGGTTGCTAGACATAACTTTCACTTTGTCTTTGTTTGCCCTTTGTGCACCATAATTGTATGTCCTTTGTGTGCCTTTTATGTGCTCTTTGAGTGCAATTTGTTTCCCTAGGTGTACCTTTGAATGCGCCCTGTGCGAAATTTTTTGCAGAAATTTTTTGGAATCGACTGTGGTTAGTAAATTTAGTTGATAAATAAATCCACGGAAATTATCGCAGATGCAGTGGATAATGGTCCCATGGCTTTATGGGATCATCGGCTCTATGGCTGTCACAAAATGTATCTTTAAGAATTTATCAAGGATTACTTTATTTTGAAATACCGATACAATGCATTACAATTTCCAAGTGTTATTTATTTCTTTGTAATCTTTACATCATTAAATATGAATTATTCTAAATAGACACGGTATTTCTAATGTTTTTTTTTATATTTTGTACGCAGTAATTTAGTTTTAGTCCCGTTATCTTCTTCTGCGGTTACAAAGTCTGACTTCCTGACCATTTTAGATTGCGACAACAATTACATTTACATTTATCGTTACATATTGTTTTCTACAAAAGTTGTGTAACAATAGTTACTTTTTGAGTTTAAGGTTTTGCGTTTATTTTTTATATAATTTTAATTGTTTTCATAGTATCTAAACATTTAGCTTCTTCTTTTTGTTTCCTTTGTGTGGGTTTTTTGCATTAGTTGCGGGTTTTGGAGATGCACTTTCATTGGTTGCTGGATTCGGAGATCCGACGGCGCTATCACCTTGACGACCATCGTCCTTGGTGTTGGTGGTAATTGTATCGTATACTGGATTAATGTCTTTTTTCTTCGCTTTCTTAATCTTCATTTTGTTGAGAATACCTTGTTTTAATGATGTTTCTCCTATAACGATTGCTTCTGGATAGACATCGTTATGAGTTATATGTTTCGTGTGATTCTCATTGCAAATTTCACATTTATATCGGCCTTTAGGGTCTATAACGTGCACTGTTGTGGGCACATCGGAGGGTATTACGTGGTTAGCTGCACAAGTGAGGCACGGTATTTCATTTGATAAGTCAACAATGTGCATTGGTATTTCATTAGTTGTTTTATGGTTAATACTGCATAAGCCACAAATGTCTGCACCAGTTGAATCAATTGTGTGCAAGGTGACATAGCCAGGCACGCTTGAGCCATTAACGTGCACAATGCCACAGTAACACACGTGGTCACCGTCTACATCAATAAGATGTCCAAGAAATGGAACATTTTTCACGTTCAGATGCGAAATATTACAGAGCCTGCATGGTTTGTTGCCCGTTGGGTCAATATCATGCCCTGTTTTGGGGACCTGGTTAATATCTTGATGAACAGTATCGCATGTTTCACACAGAATATTTCCCGATTTATCAAGAACATGATATGGATGTGGCAGAGATAATATTTCATTATGATTAATTCCGCAGCAATGACAAATTGATGAGTCTTTTGGGTCGACACAATGACTGGCACCTTGAATGTTTGATTTTTGAGTGTGAAGTTTATTACAAAAAGTGCAATATTCTATTCCAGAATAGTCAATCGTATGAAATACCATCTTGAGAGATAGAGGGACATCTTCTTCATCTAAATGGAACGCGTTGCAGATATTACACTGTATTTTTCCTGTCGGATCAATACTATGACCAAATGGTGGTACTGTCTCTGCATTTTCATGGGCTATTTTACACTTGTTGCATATTTGTTTTCCGCTGGAGTCAATAATATGACTAGTATATTCTATATCATTGTCATCACATGCGATTATACATGTTTGTGGAACTGTAGAGTCATCCAAGTGTATTCTGTTGCATCGAACGCACATTTGTTTACCATCAGGATCAATAGTATGCCCGTGTTCTGGAATAGCTGAATAATCTGGATGATTGACGTGACATATTCGGCAAAGCTTTACGCCGCTAGGGTCAATTGTATGGCCTTTACCCTTGAGAAACGAGTCATCCTTGTGGATTTGTTTGCATGATTTGCACTTTTTCTTTCCTGTAGGGTCTATAGTGTGGTACAAATACATCTTGACTACAGGGACAGTGCTTTCATCGCTGTGAATAACTCCGCAGTAGCACACAAAAGTGCCAGATGGATCGACAACATGACTGTAATTTGGGACAGATGAATTATCAACATGTATGATATCACACAATCTACATAGTGAGCAACCGCTTGGATCTATTACATGCCCAGGTTTTGGCAATGATGTTTCATCAAAATGAATAAAATTACAAACATTACAAATCTCCTTTCCAAACCTGTCAATCATGTGGATTGGATTTGGCATATTTGATTCATTGAAATGCACTATCTTGCACAACTTGCACTCAGATTTTCCTTCGGGTTCCACTTGATGGCAAAGTGCCTCAATTCCGTTTTCATCTTTATGATTCTCATTGCATGAATTGCATGGTTCGTTTCCCTGTTGGTCAATAATGTGATATTGTAAATGCATTTTTTGTGGAATAGTGGAACCATCAATGTGCACAAAATTACAAAGTTTGCAAAATATTGTGGCTTCAGGGTCAATTGTGTGGCCTAAGCAAGGGATACTTTTATCATCTTTGTGAATAATATTACAATGTTCGCATACTTCATTTCCCGTTTGGTTAATTGTATGTCCATATTGTGGCACAGTATTATCACTCATGTGATTTATTGCACATAATTTGCAAATTATGCTTCCAGTTGGATCAACTGGATGGCCCCATGTAGGCACATTATCGGCGTTTGTATGTACCCTTTGGCATTTGTTGCATTTATTTATCCCTTGATTATCTACCAAATGGCCAAAATATAAAATATCTGAATCCTCCGTCCCAACTATTCTCACTCTTGGTATGCTATTCTCATCTTTGTGTACGATTTTACATACAGGGCATTTGATTTTATTACGAGGGTCAATAACGTGACCATTTTTTGGAATTGATTTGGAGCTGGGGTGATTTATTCCGCATTGTCTACAATTTTTTTTCCCTGAAGGATCAATGTCATGGTTCTTCCCATGTAGAAAGGAGTTAGTCTTATGTATCGTATTGCAAGGTATGCACTTCCGTTTTCCCTCTGGATCGATAGTGTGGAATATTAATATTTTTTTATTTAGAACTGAACCTGCATCATTGTGTTCCACATTGCAAATAGGGCATACGATTGTTCCATCAGGACTTGCGATGTGATAGGTCGGTGGTAAATCATTTAGATCCGTATGTATTATCTTGCAGGTCGGACATATTAGGGTACCCGTGGCATCTGCAAAATGGCCAGGTTGGGGTATGCTGCGTGTATCCTTATGAATTATGCCACAGGTATCACATTGTACCGTACCTTCACGGTCTACAGTATGGATGACTTGTGGCAATGAAGCCTCGTTGTCATGAATGCTTTCACATTTTTCGCAATGAGATCCATTTAAAACATGACTGTTTCCTGGTATTTGTGGCGCTTTTATGTGTATTTCGTTACATACTTGGCATGATTCCAATCCTGCAGGATCAACAATATGTGGAATTAAACTTATTGCCTTAGGCAGCAGATTGCTTTCTTTACTGTGGATTAAATTGCAGACCCTGCAAGGCTCACTAGATCCATAATGGTGACCTAAGATTGGAACATCTTTAGCACTTTGGTGAATTCTATCACAATGTGTACATTGATTGTTTCCTTCGGTATCTACTAAATGCATATATTTCGGTATAGAAGAATCATCAGCATGACAAGTATTATTCTCACAGGCGGGACAGCCATACTTACCACCAGGGTCAATTATATGTTCATTTCCTTTTATTGATTTCTCATCTGTGTGAACTATCCCACAAAGTATACATGGATTGTCATTCCCTATTGTGTGCCCAAAATAATTGTAATTCTCGCCTTCATGAAATACTGTATACATGCAAGGAATTGTTGTTGAATCAACATGCACAAATTTACAGAATGGGCAATTCAAACGACCTTTAGGGTCAATAGTATGCTGATTGCGAGGGATTTCTTCAGTGTTTGAGTGATTAATATTGCATAATGTGCATATTAGATCACCTGTAACATCAACAGTGTGTCCCCTCTCATTGAGGAATAATGGTGATTTGTGAACTACATTGCATGCAGTGCATACTTCTTTGCCCAAAGTATCTATTTTATGTAAGATATTAATTTTGGTTAATGGGCATTGTCCACTCTCTACATGCAGTGTTTTGCAGAGGCCACAATGAATAGCACCTTTTGAATCTACAATATGGCCATTCTCATGTACATTACGTTGCATTGTGTCATCGTGATGTTCAGCACAGTTGATACATCTATTGCATACACGTGATTTAGGATTGTCACTATTATGTCCTAATACTGAAATCGATTTGTCATTTTTATGTATGATATCGCAAGAACCACACACTTCCTTTTCTGTGAAATCTATTGTGTGACAATAATTTGGAACGGAAGAAGTATCTATGTGCACTATATTACAACATTTGCATTTAGATTTACCCTTTGGGTCAATCATATGACATGTTGTAGGAATATCGCTAATTGTTGCATGATACGAGTCACATGTTACACATGGCACTTTTCCTTGTGCGTCAATAGTATGATAAACACATGGAAGATTTAATGAATCCTTTGAATGAATAATTCCACATGCAACACACAATACTGAAGATGTCGATTCCACGGTGTGAACAACATTAGAAATGTTTGCACTATCTTTATGATTTAAATTGCACAAATTGCAGGTTATATTTTTTTGGTTGTCAATAGTGTGCGCCATTAGAGGCACATCATTTGCCGAATAATGTTTGCAATTACATGTATTACATGTGTTGTTTCCAGTTTTATCGATTGTATGAAATTCATGTGTTATTGAGTTATTAGTTTTATGATAAGCTTTGCATGAAAGACACTTTGTCTTACAGATAGGATCTAGGATATGAACTTGATTTGGTATTCCATTGACATCAGTGTGTTTGGTATTGCAAGAGTAGCAAGGAATTTCCATATCGACAACATGTGATTCGACTACTTGCACCTCATCGATTGATTTGTGCACAACCTGGCACATGTTGCACTTAATTTTACCAGTGAGATCTATTGTATGAGCTACTCGCGGTATACTTGAGAGGTTTTTATGTACCACTTTGCATGATGAACACTCTTTGTTAGAACTTATAGTATGGATTTGATGTGGTATGAGAGCAGAACTTTTGTGAGTAAAACCACACATTGCACATTGAATTTTATTTTCTGGATCAACAAAATGATATGGTGCAGTTACATCTGATGCGTCTTTGTGTTGTATATTACACGTTGTACATTGCCCAAGTTCATGGAACAATGGGCCTGGGTCCGATTTGTGGATCTTCAAACACAAGTTACACTGCAGTTTTTCGCTTGAATCAACAACATGTCCTGAAGGCGGTAAATCGCCAATGTCAGTATGTTGGCCTCCACACAGTATACATTCCAGTTTTCCGTTGGGATCAATTATATGGTAATTGCGAGGAAGGGAGTGATGACTCTGATGAGTCTGCAAGCAAATACCGCAAGCTATATTTATTGTGGGTGATATTATGTGTCCTGTTGAAGGGACAACCCCAATATCTACGTGGTTTATATTACAGACTTTACACTTTAGTTTTTCTTTTGGATCAATAGTATGCGTTGCTAAATCAGGTATTTTCTCTATCGAACCATGTATTACTTTGCAGGATTTGCATGGAACGCCATTTTCCTTGCCTAAATTATGAATATTTATTGGTATTGATGACTTGTCTTTATGAATAATATTACACATTTGGCACTTTATTTTATTATTCTGGTCTATTGTGTGAACGTTAAGGCCAACATTTTCAGATCGCAAATGATAAGCTTTGCATTTTCGACATGATATTTGTTCTTCTTCATCAATGGTGTGTCCACTTGGTTTAGGGATATTGTTATAATCATTATGAATTATATTACATGTTTGACACACTTGCAGACCTTCTGTGTCAACTAAATGCATGTATAGTGGAAGTGAGGACTCTTTTGTATGCACAATGTTACATGTTTTACAGTTACGTTTTTGTAATGGATCAATAGTATGAGCAACAAATGGTAAATTTTCATCTGAATAATGTCTCATCGAGCATAGTTTGCATTCGTGATTCTTGTTACTTACATCTACAGTGTGGCTCTTTACAGGTATAGATGAGGTATCTTTGTGATAGATATTACATATCATACACTTGTCTTTCTCATTAAAGTCTATAATATGCATCAGTTTAGGAATATCAGTTTCATTTTGATGTGTTGTTTTACAAATGTTGCACTTACCATCACCATTAATATGAACCATATGTCTTAATTTTGTGTCGCCTTGGGGTTCAACCTTTATTCCAGTAAATGTTTCAAGATTTTGAATTTCACTTTGTTTTCCCTTTTCCATGCTGCTTTTTGGTGTATTGGAGGTACTGAATCCACACGGTGGTTTTAATATCGTAGTATCATCCACATGTATAATGTTACACAATGTGCAACGTGATTTCCCCTGATTGTCAATCATATGGAATAGGTTTGAAACACTCTCTATATTTATGTGCGACACCTTACAAGCCAAGCACTTTGACGTACCTTCTGAATTTACAGTGTGATATTCATTCGGTATATTTTGTTCATTCACATGGAATTGATCACATCCTAGACACGGAACCATTTTTTTACAATCGAGAACATGGTACGATCTCGGAAAATTACCAATAATATCATGCACAACGTTACAAGTTTTACATAAATTTCTTTCGCTTATGTCAATTGTATGATCTATAAATGGAATCATTTCTTTTCCTTTGTGTACTATATCACAGCTTCTGCACTTAACACGGGAAGTGTTATCTAGTATATGGAAAGGTTTAGGTATTGTCATGTCATTTATATGAACTATATTACATATGGGACAACTCACATTTCCTTTGCTATCAGCAACATGTGCTTCGCGTGGTACATCGTAAGTACTTAAGTGAATTGCACCACAAGTACAAGATTTCACACCTTTTGGATCAATGATGTGACATTGCACCGGTATATCCACAGGTTGTGTGTGCATCGTCCGACACAGAGGACATTTCTTTTTCCCAGTAGGATCTATAATGTGGCTATACCCACGTGTTGCATTTCGGTTGTTGGTGTGAACAATATTACAAGCGCGGCACATCTCCGAACCATTCGGATCAATTAAATGGAAGAGTTTTGGAATAGTTTCTATTTTATGATTATGTTTAACGTCACAAATATGACAAGTATCATTTCCATTTGCATACTCGGTATGAAATGTAATCGGCAGCGATTTTTCATTTTTATGAACAATATCACACATTCCACATGCCGTTATACCTTTTTCATCAATTGTGTGACCTGGCCTTGGTATGGAATCGATATCTCTGTGAACAATGTTGCATGCTGCACACATTGAATAGCCATCTACTGTGTGATATTGCAATGGGTAACAAGCAATATCATCTGATTCTTTATGAAACGTTTGACAGGTTGGGCATTTAGTTTGACCCCTGGGGTCTATTATGTGACCAATCACTGGTAAATTATGTACACTAGAGTGAACTATTTTGCAAATACCACATTTCTTATGACCATTTGCATCAATTATATGAGACAGTACTTCAATGCTAGATTGATTCTTGTGTGTAGTATTACAAAAGGAGCATTTCGTTTTTCCTTTGGTATCAATACGATGTAGATAACGGGGAATGCTTTCTTTGTCACTATGAACGATATTGCAGAGTTTACATAAAGATTCTCCACTTATATCAATTGTATGAATTAAATTTGGAATTTCGTAACCATCAGCATGCAACATCCAACAAGTTGGGCATGGTTTGCCAGTGTTTATCATGTGACACAGAACTGGAATATCTTCTGTATTGTTGTGTTTAATATTGCATATTCGACATGTTTCACTACCAGTAATATCATAAGTGTGAGAAATTGTCGGGATTGTTTCTTCATTCGTATGGTGGGCATAGCAAGATATACAAGCCTCTGTTCCTTTGCTGTCAACAGTATGATAAGTGGTTGGAATATTTGAGACGTTTGCCAGACTATGTGTTAATGTACACACAGTGCAAGGAGCTTTTAAGAGTCCTTCAGTAGTGTGATGTATATAGGGTATGCTTAAAGTAGATATATGCCTGACATTACATGAAGGACATTTCATCTTCCCACTGCGATCAATTACATGTCCATATACAGGAAGTAAAGAGATATCAGAGTGAATAATATTACACAATTTGCAATCAATTTTCAAATTTGGATCAACTATATGACTTGTTCTCGCAATTTCAGATGCATCTGTATGAATTACATTACAGTTATTGCATTTACTCTTACCATCTGCGCTCATAATGTGGACATTTTTGGGGATATGAGATTCATCTTCATGGACTATTGCACACTTTGGACACATATTTTGCATACTACCATCCACAATATGTCCAATAGATGGAATGTGGTCTTTATCTGGGTGGTGAGACTGGCAGGCTGCACAATTGTGACTAATATCTTTACTTAATAAATGGCTATCTAATGGTATAGAAGTATCTCCCTTATGAACAATCTGACAGGTTTTGCATAATATTTTGCCATTTTTTCCAATTGTATGACAATATGCAGGTAACATATCCATATTGGCGTGTATAATATCAACTGATTTCTCCTTTGAACAGAGATTGCAATTATTTTTTCCATCTGGATCATAAATATGGGCTTTTACAGAAACATTATATTCGTTTTCATGAGTTGCAATGTTAGGGCAAGCATTACATTTAAGAGTTGCACTTCCATTATATACATGTCTATATTCTTTATTAGAAATCATAGAAAAATGATTATCTTCACAAGCTTTGCAAGACTCCTTTCCAGAAACATCCAAAGAGTGCTCTCCTGGAGGGACTGTGCTAGTAGATATGTGTGTGCAGTTGCATGATTTACAAGGTCTGTTACCATCGGCGTCAATCACATGAAGACCAAATATGGCACATTCTGGTTTCATGAATAATTTCGGATATAAATCAAAATGAATTTCATTACAGTTGATACATTTCAGATCACCATGTATTCCAAGAGTATGATCACCTGGAGGTATTGTGGAAGTGCCCAAGTGCACCTCTTTGCATGTCCTACATTTAATATTTCCATTGCAGTCTATCAAATGCAATGCCTTTCTGTCTTTTGGAACGTATATTTCTGGTAACATATCGAAGTGATACTCATCACAAATGTTACATTCAAGTTTTCCTGCAATATCAATAGAATGTTCCCCTTTTGGAATGTCACTTTTTGTTGAGTGACACTTATTACATGTCTTACATTTTACTTTTTTGTTTGTGTCAATTACATGTAGAGGTTGTCTGCATGTATCAATACATATTTTGGGAATTACCAAATCATGCACATTACCACATCGGCAATTGTCCTTTTGTGCCAAGTCCAATGTATGATGGGCTATCGGTATGCTGTCACTTGTTACATGTACTTTATCACATGTTTTGCATTGGTATATGCCATTGGGGTCAATAATATGAATAGGCATTCCGTCATCAGTATTATTCATCTCAGGTAAAATATCGAAATGAACGTCATCACAAGCAATACACGATTTACCAGTGAAATCAACAGTATGATTATTCTTGGGGATGCTAGCTGTATCAGTGTGAGGTTTATTGCAAGATATACATGGGATTTTATTTAATGGGTCAATGATATGAGCGGCATCTGTTCCTGCTACAGTTGATGGTAGAGCATTAAAGTGGTTTTCATTACAATTTTCAGAGGTACACTTTTCTCCTTGAAGGTTAAGAGTATGGTAACCATGCATCAATGTTGAACCATTTTCATGAACAGTTTGGCACACGCCACAAGGTACCTTCCCATTGGAGTCAATAATATGAATTGGTTTACCATCTGAGGTATTCTTTATATCTTTTAACATTGAGATATTGATATCATCCAAATCCGTTGATTTACCTGATATGTCTATCATATGATCACCCTTTGGAATACCCTCTGAATTGCTATGAACTTTAATACATGATTTGCACTTGACTTCCCCTTTTGGGTCTATGATATGTATATGAATATCATTATCTGACACATTGCATGGTTGTAACAAATTTGAATGCACATTCCCACAACCAACACAATGTTCTTGACCAGAAAGATCAATGGAGTGATCTCCCTCCGGGATAGCCTTACTATCTTTGTGAACTTTTGCACATGATCCACATTTTACTTTTTCATGTTTATCAATAATATGTACATTATGCCCATCCGATGGTAATTGAACTGCTGGAAATACTTCAATATGTTCTATAGAACATTGTTTATTTGCACATTTTGAATTTCCTGATACATCAATGCTATGACAATTTGGTGGGACTTCTGCATTATTGTAATGCAATTTGTTGCATGTTTTACATTTTATCACTCCATTTCGGTCAACAATATGTACTCCTTTACCAACATCAATCCATTTCGGGACTGAAAGCATCCCAGGTAATAGGTTGCTATGATTTTTATTGCATTGAAGACAATTAATAATGCCTGATAAATGTGTATCATGATCATGCTTTGGGATTTCATCTGTTGACATATGAATATTTCTGCATGTGATACACCTTACATTTCCATTTGGATCAATCAAATGAACAGGCCTCTTGTCTTTCAAAACCACTTTTCTTTCCCCAATGAATATTGGTTTTCTCTTTTTTACTAATGTTCTATCAAATGCATCCTTAATCATTTTGCTTATATCTACAACATTCCCCACCTGTACTCCCTTGCGGAATGATTTATACTTGTCTTTATTAACTTCATAATTATTGTATCCAGAGCTGAACTCATTATCGATATCCATATCTATATCAACATCAATCTCTTCAGGCGGTATTTTTTCTCCTATCTGTTTACGATAATGTCTGTACTTCCTTTTAAGCTCTTTTTCATACTCGTCAAGAGCTGTCATATCGTCTGGTGATAGCTCACTTAAACCCCGATAATACCGTCTCTTTTCATTTTCGATTATACCTAGAATTTTTTTGTAGTCAATTTTTCCATCAGAGAAATCCACACCTAAATTTATGCCTGCAGGTTTTGGCAATTTAAACTTAGTTTTACCAATACAAACCACAGTATTCTTTTGGAGAGATTGTTTGTCATCAGTAGAATTGCTGGCAGCATTTAAATCACCAATATTTCCACGCATAGCGCGAAGTCTTTCTAAAAGTGTAAGGACAGTTCCAGTTGTATCATCTGGTTTTTCTGTTGCATTAATTAGCATCGCAGCCCCTTTATTGTCATTATTCATTTCAACATTTCCTTGTCGGATTTCTTCGATATCACTATCCTCTAGTTCATTCGTCTTTTTGATTATTTTGTTGGCATATTTATTGACATCAAGCTTGGCCGCATCTGGACTTGAGAATGGAATTATCACCTTTGGTGGTTTCTTATACTCAGGGTTAACTACCACTTTAGGGTAGGTATCCTTATTTCTATTTGATGTATTTGGTGTAACTCTCTCAGAAATTGGCGACTTTTTTGAAACATCAAATCTTGTTTTTTTGTCATGAGTTATAAACTGATTATATGTTTTTTGTGCTTTCTTGTTATATTGAGTTTCATCTGCAAATATGTCTGTCTCATCATAGTCACCTGTTTCCCATATATCTTTATTTAGATCTGGATTCATCGACTCAATACCAAATTCGTCATTATCATATTGGCTGTCATCATCACTTTCATCCGGAGTTCCTTCCCAGGAACCAGTATCCCATTCTAACTCCTCCAATAATTTTTCTCGTTCAATGTCAACCATCAACACTGGCAGTGAAGCCTCATCTTTGTGATATTGGTGACATTTTCTGCACTTTATTTTGCAATCCGGATCTACAATATGAAAATTACGTGATATATGCCCATTGGTATGTGTGGTTGCATCGAAGCATGTGGGGCAGGTGCAATTCCCACTGGCATCTACCAAATGAAAAGGCGCTCGCCGTTGTTTTATTCTATGTTTAGGCCTTAGTTCGGGTATATCTTGCATTGTAAAGTGTGTATTTTTGCATTTTTGACAAGGATGTTTTACATCTGCGTATATGATATGACAATCTTCTTCAAGATCATCAGTAGAGGTATGTAGTGCACCATTGCATTCATCATATGTACATCTTTTTTTTTTACCTACAACATGATATGGTTCTTTCTTTGGGATTAAATTTTGGTAAAGTTCTTGCGTGGTTTCCAAGCTCATAAACTTCATTATCCCTGGTCGATTACACTCACTGGGGTTTAACTTTCTCATGTAAAAGTGCTCGATGATGGGCACCTGTTTCATGAACTCATCGATCCCGAAAAGCGCCAGTTTGTCAATTTCACTTGGTTTGTGTTTATGACCACAAAAGCCACACCAAGTTCCCTCTGCCCTCTCAGCTTTTCGCCGGGCCTTCTCGATTTGTCGTTTAAGACGTTCATGGTGGCGATCATGCTCACGTTTTGCCTTCCGTTCGGCTGCCAGTTTCCACTTATCATTGACTGCATTACGATTTCCAACGGTTTTCTTTCCCGAAGCGTCGACTCCTCTTATAACTGGGCTTTTACTCTTGCTTCTCGGTGATAGTATCGGTAATAAACCAGTTTGAGTTGGATTTCCAGGGATTCTATTTTTACTCCTAGTCCTTACTAGTGGTCTTTGCTTGACAATTTCTTCATTGTCAGTATTGCCATTGTCCGTGTCGTAACTAGTTTCCAATACACTATTATTATCTGTTTCAATGTCATCCATGATTTATTATTAGCTTTTCAGCACATTGATACCAATGGTATCTAAAACTATCATACATTTATTGAAATTCCTGTCGTTTATACATAATGAGGTAATATAATACAATTTCAAGGAAGTTGTCCTGTAATATTTCAAGTGAGACTGAGGCATTGATGAGGAAGTAACATCCATAATGCCCTATTCGTTCTGCGACATATAATACCCATCAGATGGTATGTTTCTTAAAGAAATTGTTATAAAAAATGTTAGCTGGTTATTCAAACATAAACAAATTTATGTAATTTTAATTAATAATAAATTTATGTTTCAGAACAAGAGTAAATTATATAAAAATATTAATATCTTAAAATTTAAAATTAGCCTACTACATACGGAAACGATGATATAATTTTATTTTATTTAGTTTAATATTTTAGTTAGGGCTAGATTACGATTTAATTTCAAAGTTTCTGTACAATTTTGTAAACATTTGGACTCTGTTCTGCAAACAGCACTACATTTTTATAACATATATCATCGTTACTATGACACAGTTGAAGAGTTCTAGAACAATAGAAAAGTATTATATACTATTCTAGACCATAAATAAAATATAATGCTCTAGAACATTTAGGATAGCTAGTTTTTTTTTATTTTAAAATAGTTAGTAAATTAAAAAAATTTATTTTTAAATAAATTTTTGAATACATTTAAATTAACATTATATATATATATAATAAAGAGTTTTTGTATGTAACTAATTAGTTTATTTATCCATTGGATAATGGCTTTTGTTGGCCTTTAATAACAAACTCATGGAATCCGTTTATTTTTCATTTCTTATCAGTCGTCTCCACATGTATTCTGTCAGTTTTTCGGATAATTTATCTTCATAGTTAATGCACTCCACACTACTTGGATCAGCATGCTGCATTACAGCTGCATTTTTAAGAATGCTGTGCCGGCTTATCGACAAAATTGCACCGCCACAACTCCCTATCACCCATGACATTTGCTAGATCATCCGCATCTTCAAGGCCAGTGTCCTTTAAGATGCGTCTCAAGAAAGTCATGGGCTGTCCACCATGCTTATTCACTCCATGAGCCTGCCAAAGTACAAGATTATGCACTGGCTGGTCCTCACGGCGAAAGCAATTTCCTGCAAAGCGGAGGCGATTTTGTTCTAGTGTCAAGCTTGGGGGAACCAATGAGACACCTCCAATGTTATATAGTGTCTGGTTGGAGATGTGTGCATTGTACTTGACACAATGAACCCGGCGTAGCATTCTTGTGAATGTGCCATCCAGAGATTTGGTGTCCTCAGCAGTTAGAGCCCAGCATGGACTCCCATAGAGGAGTACTGGAATTACTGCTGCTCTAAATAATCGGACCTTAAGTGTCCGATTAATTCTCGGTGACTTCCAAATCCTGGAAAGCCTATTCAAGGCTGCCCATGCCTTTCCCTTACGTATTCGAAGGTCCTCACCTGACTTCCGGATCCATGATCCCAGGTAACAGAAGTCATCCACATGCTCAAGCATACCATCTTTTGAGCTTATGCTCATCCGATCAGAGACTTGCTGAGGACTTTCAAAGTTAACTGTCAAAATGTTGGTCTTTCTGGAGTTAATAAAAAGACCAACACTAGAAGCAGCATGTTCTAATGAGCTGAGGAACCGTTGGGCTCCCTCTAGTGATTCTGAGAGTACTCCTAAGTCATCAGCAAAGTCTAGATCAGTTATGTACTTGGCAGGATTTCCTCGACTTCTGGAGCCAGTAGGTGGAGTTATCATCACCCCATCATTATTACGATGATCTAAGGACATGCGTAGAACATAGTCAACAACAATTATGAACAAGAGTGGTGCAAGTGTGTCTCCCTGGAGGACGCCCCATAACACTTCAAATTGTTCTGTTTAACTAACCGTCAACAGTAGACACAAATGTTGTCGAACCATCGTATACTGATCTGATTGCTGCAATAATTTCATCAGGGATCCCATATAATGAAAGTATGCTGAACATACGTGAGCGAGAGACGGAATCAAAGGCCTTGAAGAAGTCAACAAAGATAACAGCCAGATGGCTGTCTTTCTTTTTTGATAACTCTTCAATTATCCTTCTAAGTGCCAAAATGGGCTCCATGGTCCCACGACCTTTACGGAACCCATTCTGATTTCCACGGAGTAGTCTCTCAATGGGATCCCTGATGCGATTTAATAGAATTCTATTGTATAGCTTTGCAGCAATCGAGATCAATGAGATTCCCCGAAAAGAACCATAGAGTGTTAGGTTGCCCTTCTTGGGAACTGGCACCAACTTATTTGTTTTCATTTCTTGTGGGACTCTTGTTGTTCGGTACATGTCTACTATGATGGGATAGATGAGCTTTAAACACTCAGGTATTTTAAAGACCTCAGGGGGAACACCACCTCCTCCACTGGCACGATTGGTCTTAATGCTCTTTGCAGCAGCCTTCACTTCTGCAAAGAAGTGGCTTCATATCACCAATGGGAATATCAGGGAGTACAGACTCAGACACTTTTACTTCTAAAAAGTTATCAGGCAATACCCTGTCATTATTGAGGAGCTTTTTAAAGTGGGCCTTCCAACCATTGAGGCGATCGGCTGGTGATTCAGCCTTAACCTTGGTGGTTGGTTGGCTTTTTCGACCAGCAAGCAAGTTGATCGATCTCCATGCCTGGGATGATTGCCTGCTGTTGTCAGCATCATTGATGGTATCAACCTGTTGGTTTATTAGCTCCTGTAAATTAACAGAGTACTGCCTGTTTAGGGACCTAGATGCAGCCTTAACTGCAGTCTTAATGCTCTTTGCAGCAGCCTTCACTTCTGCAAAGGAGATATCACCAATGGGAATATCTGGGAGTACAGACTCAGACACTTTTACTTCTATAAAGTTATCAGGCAATACCCTGTCATTATTGAGGAGCTTTTCAAAGTGGGCCTTCCAACCATTTAGGCGATCGGCTGGTGATTCAGCCTTAACCTTGGTGGTTGGTTGGCTTTTTCGACCAGCAAGCAAGTTGATCGATCTCCATGCCTGGGATGATTGTCTGCTGTCGTCAGCATCATTGATGGCATCAACCTGTTGGTGTATTAGCTCCTGTAAATTAACAGAGTACTGCCTGTTCAGGGACCTAGATGCAGCCTTAACTGCATTCTTGGCCGCTGTAGTCTGTTTTAGTCGGGACTCTTTCTGCGCCTTGTAGAGGTCATTTCGGCACTTCTGAATTTTGTTGTCAGTCCAGGGGGCCCGTTTCCTGTTTCGAGGGTATACAGGAACTGTTTCTGCAGCTGCTAACTTAACTGCCTCTGTGAAGGCAGTATAGCCCTCACAGTGATCTGCCGCCTCAGAGGCAAGAACCTCATACCTGTTGCTCAGCTATAGTGTGAAGCTGGAACTCACACTTGGCTGTTGCAACAGAGAGGACCAGTCATGCCACGGCAAGGCAGATTTCGTTGTTCTGCTAGCACGCAGGCTAAGTCTTACCTTGGCCACAATAAGGCGGTGATCACTGGAGAAGGGTTGTAGTGTAAATGCATTACAGTATTTCCTGTATTTCCTACGAAACAGGATATTGTCTATTTGGGACTTGTGACCACTGGGTCCACTATGATTCCATATCTTTCCAGTTCGCTTCTTGAACTGGGTTCCAGCCGAAAACAATCCATTACCAGAGATAAAATCCTGAAGATGGACGGAATTTCGATTAACACTATCACTATAGACCCAGGGCGATGTAGGTGATTGATGCAGACTTGCATTAAAGTCTCCCAGGAATGTTAAGAATGCATGCTCATCCACTCCATCAGTAGCTGCTTGTAGATTCTGGTAGAAATTTTCCACCTCCTCTACAGGGGCAACACTAGTTGGAGAGTAGCACACAATCAGAACCACCTTAGGAAACTTCTTAGCCAGTCTGCCAGAACATGAGAAGTGGCAACGGATGATGCGGTTAGAGATTTGGTCTATTTTGTCCAATGTTGCATTTGCAGTTGGATTCATCAATAGACAAAATGAACTTTTCTGAAATGCTATCTCTTTCACACGCCTTCTGAAATTTTATATGGTCGAAATTTCAGGTTTTTGGCAATCCTTTGAGTGGAGCTTCTGCTTACCCCTACAGCTAAGGACACACGGCGCAAAGAGGTTTCTGGGGATATGTTAGGAAGTTAGTTTTAATAGCAGAAACATTCTCTTGGGTAATCGAAGGCCTTTGAGAGCCTGATTTGCGTCGCAAAGTTTTTTCACTCTCATATTTTCTTACAAGTCGCGATATGTCTGATCTCGTAGGATGCCGAACACCTACGAACTGGTAAGAAAATTCTAACTGCGTAAGCTTGGAAGACTGCTTTCGGTAGTAGGTTTTAACAATGAAAACTTTTTGTTCGTCTGTTAAACATTGCAGAAACATTGGCTATACTCTAGTAACTACAGATGGCATTCTAGAATAGTCGTTTATTCACAGGGAAACAAGTTATTATTTATGGATTTCCGCGAATAAATTTCACATCTTAACACTCAAGATACAGTTTTAATGTAAACTAATCTGATTAGTTACCATAACAACTACCACATCCAGAACAACTCCCAAAGTCTAAGTTCACCTAGTGGCTTTCATATGATACCAAGAAGTCTGCGATTGATGTTCATTGTGACGAAGTTATTAAACTTTAAAACCGGATCAAATTTATTGGGACACCCTGTATATCTACTATTATTCTACTGTAAGAGAACACTTACCAACAACAAAAATCCAAAAAAAGGTATTTTTAAAATTTCAAAATTTAGTAGTTATTAATTAAACAGTAGCTAGGCCTACAATAAAAAAACATATTTACTAATGCTGTAATGCTCTGGAACATTCACCAATACCTAAAAAGCATTAATAAACACTAAAATGATGAAAATGAGGATTGATGAAAAAAATGGCAGGGGGTGTCGACAGGGCTAAGTACAGTAGTACTGTAGGTACCCCTCTTTGCTGGGTGAGCCAGAATTTGTATTTTCGCTTTCATTCTTTAACTACAAGCGTTTGAAAAAAGTGTCTCCTGCGTTATTGCACCAGTTACACCGCAGTTATTCTTTAACCTTATAAATACACCATGACCCCGTAATATAGTGTCATTTTCTGATGACACGGACCCCCCCTCAAATTTTTCTACAGATATTTGTATTTCGTTGAGAATCAGCTGAGATACTGTATAGGCGTTCAAAGATTGCAAGAATTATCGTTCGCCGCAGGCCATTTATTCTAATTAATAAATACACAATATTCTCGAACAATTTGTTTATGTATGATTAGCTACGCAATATGGATATTGTATAGACATACCACTGTTGCCTACCAACTCATAAAATAAATAACACGTCTAGAATTTTGTGCATTTATTAAATAGAATAAATGGCCTGAAGCGAACAATAGTTCTTGCCATCTTTGAACGCCTATTTCTCAGCTGTTTCTCAACGAAATTCAGATATTGTTACATATTTGGAATCCTTGTAACGCAAGCTTTCTATTGATATGAAAAATTCCGACTAATGTGAAGAATGGCAATGATACTTAGGGTGCGATTTCGTAAAAGACACTTTTTTAAAACGCTTATAAAAAAAATTCAAGGCGAAATCGAAAATTCCGGCTTCATGGTAACAACCACTGTGAGTTGAACTAGTTGTGTTTCAAATTTCAAGCAATATGATAAAGATTTGTAGAATTTTTTTTTTTTTTGGGGGGGGGGGGGGGGGTGTACGTGTCATCAAAAAATGGCACTATATTACGGGTCATGGTGTATTCCAAATATGTAA
>JAUCBJ010007768.1:0-93103 GCA_032718475.1 Nemertoderma westbladi
CAATGAATTACTATTATGAATATTCAGTATACATTTTGTATGTGTTAATATAGTAAATTGAATGTGTTATTGTTAAAGCAACGTTACAGGTAACAATGGAAAAATAAAACTATTAAACTATTAAAACTATTAAACTAAGCTAATTATGGTTGAAATAACAGGGATTTAGTGCGATGGGAGCATAATTACCCAGTTGGAGATATCAGCTATGGAGGGCAAACTCCATACAACCAATCATACACGAAGTGGGGCCTTCGCGCAGCACGTGAAATGAGTTAATGCTAAGTATCAACTCGAAAGGATTATAAAAACATAGGAGAAGATTTTCCCGGAAAACGTTAACCCTCTAGCGGGAGACTGGGTAACTGAAGAAGGAAGGATTAGTTTCCCTACAAAGCCACATCCTATGGTCTATTACATATCTACCAAGTTTCCGATTGACGGATCATAAATAACGAAATGTTGGAAGGTTTTCACTTTCATACATTTAGCCCTCTAGCGGCATATTAAAGAACTACGGATCGATCACCTTCCTCACAAAGACGAGGCATGTGGTCTAGTACATACCGGTACTGTATATTCCAAAATTCAGCTTAAATAGATTAAGATCAAGGAATTCGCAAAGGTTATCACTTTCCTACATTTCGCCCTCTAGCGGCAGACTCGAAAACTCCGGACCGATTACTGTCCACACAAAGACTTAGGATGTCTTCTAGTACATATATGACAAGTTTCAGCGTAATCAGATCATAAACAACTAAATGGAAGAATAATTTCACATTCGGGACATTTCGCCCTCTAGCGGCAGACTGGAGAACTGCAGACAGATTAGCCTCCTTTGAAATTTACAGCTAATGGTCTAGTACATACTTCCCAAGTTTCAGCTTAAACGGATTAAAAGCAAAGAAATGGGTGGCCATTTAATGTTTAGACATGTGGCCCTCTAGCGGGAGACTGGAAAACTTCGGACCGATTACAATCCACACAAAGACTCAGGATGTCTTCTAGTACATATATGACAAGTTTCAGCGTAATCAGATCATAAACAACTAAATGGAAGAATAATTTCACATTCGGGACATTTCGCCCTCTAGCGGCAGACTGGAGAACTGCAGACAGATTAGCCTCCTTTGAAATTTACAGCTAATGGTCTAGTACATACTTCCCAAGTTTCAGCTTAAACGGATTAAAAGCAAAGAAATGGGTGGCCATTTAATGTTTAGACATGTGGCCCTCTAGCGGGAGACCATTGCACTGATGGTGTCTGAAAGTCTCTCAAAAATCTCAACTTTTGCTCATATTGATACCTACAAATTTTCAACTTGGCAGCTTTAAATCCGACAAAGTTATTAGCATGTCAAAATCGTAACGACGACGACAACGACGACGACGACAACGACGACGACGACAACGACGACGACGACGACGACGACAACTATTTGCATAAATTGACCCACCCCCTAACAGTGTCAATTCGCTAAGGCTCCGCCAACTTCGTGGCTCGCCACGACGACGACGACGACGACAACTATTTGCATAAATTGACCCACCCCCTAACAGTGTCAATTCGCTAAGGCTCCGCCAACTTCGTGGCTCGCCCCACAATTTATCATTTTCATTTATCACAAAAGGGAGACTCAAAACCCAGACTCAATGAGGGACCACCGGTATTTTTAAGCAGGCTAAAAGTAAATTCAACATAAATTGCAAACGCAACTCACAATGTCACGATTTTCATACCAAAGGGAATAATCAACCTGATGTTGTAGAACATAGGACATATGGTAGCAAACAAAATCTTAATTTTAGGAACATGTCTATTCTAACATATTATTGTCAAGGTTATAAGAGAAATAAAGAATATATTTGGCACCTCATAAACAATGAAAAAAATCCAGATTGTGTGATAATCCAAGAGCACGGCTTGGTCCACGTGAAGCAATGTTTCATCTGAACAAATAACGCCTTCCTCCAGGCTATCATGCATTATATACTATTACTGATGGAATGAATGACCTGAAACCAAGAGTCAGGGGAGAAGGTGGTGTTACATTACTTATCAAGGACAGTATCTACACCTTTTGTTCACGGATACCAACTGACACAGATCGTATATTAGCTATATCCATTAATGGCTTATTCACCATCGATGATGAACTTTATGGAGTTTATATGCTATGTAAAGGAGGTCAGGATGAGGACAGAGTTGACTACCTCTCACCAATTTATCTGCTCTCATAGAGGCGCATAATAAATTACCGATGCCACGAAGTATGTGTGGCTTGCGATTTTAATAACAAATTTAACAGAGTTTAAATTACTTTAACTATCTTTTTATTGACCACATCCTGGATGAATTTAATCTTGAGGTTTCTAATGGCTATCTAATGGTTATCAAGACAGGGCCAAAGGTCACATATAGGTTCAGATCAGGGAGTTTCTCTGCAGTTAGATCGTCATTCATAGATCATATTGTGCTTCCCAAAGTTTAATGGAGTGTCTACATGCAACTGAAGTATTTAAATGTAATAAAATTAATCTGTCTGTCCTATCTCAACCAAACTTGGAGCTGATCACAGGTATGGATGTTTTCCCCAAAACGAAATGGTCAAAATGTAGATCACCTATTTTCCTTTTTAATAAAGCCACAACTCAACAGCTTTTGAATTACAACAAGGATATTAGGAATGAAATCAACCTGCAGAACATTAACTGGTATAGTGGCTATAATGGCTAATTCTCAGTGTAAGCGGATTCAATTCCGCCTCATTACCCACCAATAATTGGGATAGTGGCATTTTCAGCAATATGATGGAGATACGAGATTAGCAATATTAATCTCGTTTCACAACCAACATTTGGGGGGGGGCAACACACAAGCCCCGAAGCCACACACAAAGGAAGGTTAGAGGTCAAACCACCTCGGAGTGGACACAGCTAGCAGAGGCTAGCAGCAGAGGGGAAACACTCCCAGAGAGTGAAAGGGTGAGAAGTGGGTTATTAGCCAATAAGGGGAAAGGAGAGCATCCATTAGGAAACAGGCCAAGGTAGCGTAGGAGTGAAGTAATATTCGTATATCAATCATATATTATCTCCTGCTACCGGTTTGTGATTCAGTTTAGTTAGTTACCCAGTTTCAGTGCAGACGGGTAATATTGTTTTACCGTCATCAACATCGGCTGTATATCAATGTATTACCGGTATCAAGCAATATTGTCATCCGCCATCGTATTAACTGTGCTATTATTATTATATTACAACGCCAAGGAACAACATTAACTCTGAACGCTTTTCTCCAATGGCCTCGGCCAAGCTATCAGTGACACCATCCCAGCCAGCGGTGACGCGTACGAACAACTTACCCGGTCGGGATCTCTGATCCCGTCACACTCAGCATGATAATATCAATGGTGATGTAGCAGACAGTATGGCAGGTGTACTCATTAAAATTATTAATAACTCAGCAAAGAACGATATACCCACTGTATACTCCCTGCGGAAACGGAGGTATAAATTCAGATATACTGACAATAGCAATAAATGCTCTTGGGAACATGTTGACATGCTTAGATTGTAAAAAATCGAAATTACTAGAAATGGAATATATCAGAATGAAAAATCAAGCTGAGCAACATGCACCAATACAGCAACAACAACAGCCAATGCGGCAATATGGACCAATATGTGCAAGTTTAACCAAACCAGGTTTTGGCGCCTACTCAAAGAAGAAGACAGATTAGCCACTCGTGACATCTATACTGATTAACTGAGTAAATACTACAGGGTAAATTTTGATTCAGGGCATAAATGGACCCCCAAATCGACATCCTCTCAATATAGATCCTCTCAGGATATAGCAACTGCCGTTGGTAATTACTGTCGGTAATTCTCAGCAAAGCTGCTGGTAATCACAATTTGGTTGCAGAACACTCAGTTGCAGGAGCTGTGACATTATTTACAGAATTTTCAACTCTATTAGAGTAACAAAATGCTTCCCAGAATCACTCACCACAAGCCTGCTAAAACCAAGCCAAGCCAAGCTAAAGCAAGCCACCACAAGTCTGTTAAAAGGAAAAGACAGAGACATTCATAAGACAGAGAGTTATAGAGGCATCTCAGTTATCTCGGTTCTAGAGAAAGTATGAGAACTACTATTTTAGATGACATAAAGAGACTCCTAACAAGTGATTTACAAATGGGCTATAAACCTGGCCTGAACACTGAACTGCCACACCTATTAGCAAGTAAGTTAATCAAACATTTTAACAGCAAGTAAGTTAAGGGGGGGGGGGGGGGGGGGGGGTAGCGCATTTTCTGACCATAAAGTCGAATTTTTGAAACATATCCTATCTGATGCAGAATTTCATGCTGAATCCAAATATGGAAACCGTTTTCCCATATCTTGCTTAGTTTTCGAGATATCTGGGATAGAACATACTGGCTCCGATATATCGCAATATGAAGTGTGGGGTTTGCATTCAATTTCTGCAAATTTCTGTGCCCAGTGGTGCCAATTGGATGTCTCCACGAGAAAGAGAACAAAATTTTAATTGATTGGACCTACTGATCAGTTTATAAGACAACTTCAACTCTCCGGAATGAAAACGGGTCTCAAATAAGCGACTCTGCGGTCTTTGCGGGATTACACGGAATAGACTTATCGGTCATCGGAGATCTTCAAAATGTATAATCTCTAGTTCTAGTGGTCGTACGAAGTTTTGTTTTAGGCTCATTCGAAAGCTCTTTTCTCAGAGACCAAAAAACGGAAAAACAGTTTAAAATTCGTCTTTTTGGTCAGAAAATGCGCTACAATCCCTTAATCAAACATTTTAACAGAGGGGGATCAACTGTCTACCTACTGTCCCTGGACCTGACAAGTGCCTTGGATACTGTAAACTACCAGAAATTATTTATCAAACTGGAAGATACATCTCTTGATCAATCTACTCTGCAATCTCTATACTCATACTATTCAAAATCCAAAATAATTCTTAAGGTACACAATCATGTCATTTTGAAACACATCTCTCTTAAATGCGGTATGCGGCAAGGTGGTATCCTATCACCACTTCTTTTCAATATATATCTCTTTGATCTTTTTAAAGAATTGGACTCCATATAAATGATCATTGTTACCCTGCACTAAATTATGCAGATGATATCCTCCTCATGGCCAACCTAAAATCGCACCTAGAAGAAATGTTTGAGAAATGTATTGATTACTTTTCAGAACACAAATTAATACTAATTTAAATTTAAATAAATCACGCTTTGTTACATGTAATCCAAACGGCTCATGTAAGGATATAGAGCACCTTTGCTCTGGAATACCAGTATCCTCTGCCTCATACTGCAAGTTTCATGGAATTCCATTGCCTGCTACACGACGAAACATCCTTGATCACTACACTAAGAGGATGTTGACCAATGCATTGAGAATGAAAACTCATGGCCTGGCAGTAAATTCTGTACCCCTCATCATCACCTCTCTTGTATGGCAAACAATCGGCACACCATCAATCATATATGGTGTATCTAGTGTAGACAATCACAGATGGTCTTGCATCAACATGGGATAAGGCATTGAGATCCCTTCTTCACTCAGGTGTCAAATAATGTTCTTTTCTCTCTTTTTAATGGACACGACTTTGAGACTAAGGTAACTCCCTCGAAATGCTGCAGCATATATGCGGCCTTCAACTGTACTAATATAAAATCACTTATTTTTTCGCCTATCTATTTTAGTTTAGTTTTTCTATTAGGTTTAGAACTAGATGACCTTTATAATAAGTACTCTATTGGGGCTTGGAAACTAGTACTATCCAGCCCGGCAGGATTGTCTATACACCAGTACAGAATGAAGCATGTCCTTTGGAGCAAAGAAGGTTTGGAATTTTCATTTCTGGATTCAATTCTCCTATTGCAATCTGCAATCTATTTTTAACATTCCCGAGCAACACATCTCTCATAAAAAGGGTGTTGTACTGGATTTCTACAGCCAAAGATGTTCATCTTAATGATGTTCAGCTAGACAAAATCTGATTGATATTATTAATACACCACAATCAAAACTAAATACGTTTATCTTTTATAATTAATTATAAAATTATTATTAAATTATCAAATAATAATATCAAATTATTTTTATTATTAATTAATTATCTTTTATATTTACTTATTGGGAAATTTTGAAAAGGCTGGCGAATGTTTTAAAAAGTGATAAAAAGTTGATATATATTGTAACCTCATTTTGCAACACCCAATACGAACTATATTGTAGTGATAATAATTTATTTTGTGTAAATTATTTCATTAGGAAATTTTTAAGTGCAGTCACAACCTTATATTTGTCTGACCCTTTTATCGATTAAAGCCGCCGGGGCTTTATGCCGGATTGAAATGAAAATGAATGAAATGTTTTATACCATACCAGATTAAACAAAGCAAAGGACTCAGTAACTTTCTTTATCCAAACTGGCCAACAATTAACAGCCATCTGCATCAATAAGGAAACTAACCCTAGCAACACCCAATCGGTCGGGAGTAGTGCCAACCAACTCTCGTCACAAACTTATTGGGTTTTTATGCAAGATTGGCTGGAAAATAACTACTTACCGGTGCAAGTTCCAGAATTGTAATTGTAGTATTGGTAATATGTGATCCCATCAATAATGCATTGTTGTGGTTTGCTATGCGATACACATGGGGCAGTATCAGCGGTGGGTACTGGGTAGTCCTGGTAGCATTCTGGAATAAAAACGATACACATGGGGCAGTATCCGTGGTAGGTACTGCCGCAGATTGAGACCAACCCAGGACCCAGCAGGACGCGGGCCCCGAAGATCAACTGTCCCATCTGTCAACGAGGAACAAACTCTCGGAGTAAGATCGTCCAATGCGAGAGTTGTGACACATTTGTACATTTAAAATGTTACCGTAGGAAAAGCAGTAATTTATTCTCCACCAGAAACAATCTTGAGCCAAGTTTTCTCTGCAATAGCTGTATTTTTACCGAACTTCCCTTTCATGATACAATTTTAGAATCAGAAACCGACGATTCATTCCTCACATCGCCTCTGCAAACTCCAAGTGATGCTGAGAGTGAAACTTTTATATTTTTTAAGAAAAAAGGTCTGCATTTTTTGCATTTAAACGCACGATCTCTGCTTCCCAAACTTTCGTATTTTAATCAATAAATCCAACCCAACAGTTTTAACAATCTCTGAAACTTGGCTCGATGATAGCGTTTCTGATGGAGAAATTTATATTGATAATTACGTCGATTTACGTAAGGATAAGGATATACACGGTGGTGGTGTCTGTACTTACATTCGATGTGATTTAGCTTTTAATCGTAGGGAAGATTTAGAGTCTTGTGACGAAGTTTTACTGGTGGAACTTTTACTTCCTAAAACTAAACCTATTTTAATCGGTACTTTATATCGGCCCCCTAAACAATCAGATTTTTGCAAAATTTTGAAAATACAATTTTATGTAAACTTAGGTCAGACTGTGAAATATATTTCTTAGGTGATTTTAATATCTGTTACCATCACAAAGCATCCCCCATCTGTAAACAGTACCAAAGTATTTTAAATTTGTTTGGTTTAAAACAAATTATTCGAGATTCTACCAGAATTACCAGTAAATCTTCTACTTTACTAGATCACATCCTTTGTAATAATACCGATATTATTTCTCAATCTGGGGTTTTACCTATAGGTCTAAGCGATAATTTTATAGTTTTTTGCACAAGAAAGACACAAAAATCTTTTTTCGGGCATCATAAAACAGTAACTGTTAGGTCTATGAAAAATTACAGCAAGGAACGCTTTTTAAGTTTGTTAGTTAATTCAGACTGGGAACCCTGTTTTAAGGCCGCCCGCTAACATTAACCTTGCGTACACTGTTTTTAAAGATATATTTCTAAAGGCACTTAATACTGTAGCACCAATTAAAGAAACTGCAATTACTGCAAATATAGAAACCTTGTCCAACGGGAAATAAAAAAAGCTAAATCTGAATATTTGTACAACAAAATAAGTGAGAATAAAGATAATCCTAAAAGTCTATGGTCTACCCTAAAATCTTTAGGTTATAAAAACCTTAAATCTAAATCGAATATTGTTCTGCAAGATAACGGTGAGCTGATTCATGATCATACTCTAGTTAGTAATTTATTTAATAATTATTTTACTAAAGTTGCCTCTAATTTAGTTAAGAAGTTACCGTTATCAAGTAATAAATATAGTATAGGGTCCGAAACTCTAAATAATTTTTATTTAGAAAAGTTACAAAATTCAGAAAAGTTATTTTTAAAACCCGTTTCTGAGGATTTCGTTTTTCAAAATCTACTTAGCCTATCAGCCTCAAAAAGTACCGGTCTAGACCTAATACCTGCCCGTTTTCTTAAGGATGGTGCTGAAGTACTTAAAGTGCCTATTACTTTTATTATTAATTACTCTATCGTAGATAATGTAGTACCAGACGAACTGAAATTAGCTAAGGTTGTTCCTCTGTATAAAAAGAATAGTAAAGTAGAACCCTGTAATTACAGACCTGTTAGTATCTTAAAGTATTGTATCTAAAATTCTAGAACGTTCTGTTTTTCTACAGCTGGAAGCACATCTTAGTTGGCTAAATCTGATCTATGAACTTCAGTCCGGCTTTCGTAAATCATATTCTACAGACACCTGCCTTATTAACTTAACTGATACAATTAGATGTAATAACGCAAAGGGTTTATATACTGGTATGGTAATGTTGGACCTACAAAAGGCTTTCGATACTGTAGATCACGAAATTCTGCTTGGTAAGTTAGGCCTGATGGGTGTAGGTTCTATAGACTGGTTCAAGTCCTACCTGTCAGACAGAGGTCAAACTGTAGTCATTAGCAAATCGCAGTCTACTGTACAAGAGATTACCTGTGGTGTACCGCAAGGTAGTATATTAGGTCCTCTGCTTTTTGTATGCTATGTAAATGATATGATAAGTAGTATAGATCCCGATTTTAAACTCATTTTATATGCCGACGACAGTGCTCTTATTTTCTCTCATAAAGATCCTATCCATATTTCCCAAAAGTTAAGCGCAGTTCTAGAATCCTGTAATGAGTGGTTGGTTGATAATAAGCTATCCATTCACTACGGTAAGACTGAAAGTATTTTGTTTGGTTCCAAAAGAAAGTTAAAGAAGGTAACTAAGTTTGAAGTCACTAGTAATGGACATAAGATTGAAAAAAAAGGAAGTTAAATATTTAGGCGCCACATTGGATAAATGCTTATCAGGAGAAAGTACAGTGAAAAATATTTTCTCGAAAGTTAACAGTAGGCTTAGGTTTCTATACAGAAACCAAAATAGTTTAAACACCGACTCCCGCAAGTTACTTTGCCCTTCTTTAATACAGTGTCACATGGACTATGCATGCTCTTCTTGGTATGAAGGCTTAACCAAACAGCTTAAATGTAAATTACAAGTAGCTCAGAATAAAGTAGTACGATTTATTAAAGACTACAAACCTAGGCACCACCTAACTCCAGATGACTTTTCTGAATCTAGACTACTTAACTTAGATAGTAGAGTTAAGCAGCTACGTCTTAACCATGTGCATAAAGTGTATAATGGTAAATGTCCCAATTACCTAAAACAAAAATTCAACAGGGTACGCGATACACACTCTTACAGTACCAGAGCTAGTGCTTCAAACTTCTACCTCCCGAATTGTAAATCCTTCGAATCTGATACTTTCTTTTTTAACGGCATTAAAAATTGGAACGCTCTGCCAAATGAAATTAAAAACCTAGATAATCAACATTCTTTTAAATCTGCAGTTAAATCTCACCTCCGTGTGCAATGTAAAAATAGGTACAATAGTCCTACAGTAAGTTATTAGTTTATTAATTATTTACTATTTATACTGTAATTATGTTTTATAATAAATTGTTCTGTACATTACATCTTTATCGTTGAGTCTGGCATTGTCACGCTCTCGGTAAAATTGTACATGTACATAGTGTAATTACGTTTTATATTGGTTTTAGGTTAGCGTAGTGTAATATTGTATTTGTAACCAAGTAACATAAAGGACCCCCTTGGAAATAAGCTGCAAAGCTTTAGGGGTAATCATATGTTAAGTTGGACAATACCTTTATACCGGTACATTGTTTGGTGTATTTGTTATTGTTTTTACATAATGTATAAATAAATCTATCTATCTATCAGAAATTAGAAAGGAAAGGAAAAAAATAGGAGAAAGAAAATTGTTCATGCAGTATATAATTTGTGAATGTAAGCATAAATAACCTTAGGTAAACGCATGGTGTACACCACCCATATTGCAATCATTGATAATTGATTTTTGATTTTCCTGGATATGAGTACTGAAGCAGTCCAGGAGGTCGATAACGGTTTACTCTTAAAACCTTAGCGTTTTAATTTAGCCAACCAGACCCCCAAATAGCTGTTATTATTATACTTATTATAATACTTAATATTACTGTATTATGATCCCACTGGTTTCAGCCATACACTTTATTACTGAACTAGTTATTTATCATTGAAAATTGACTGTTGTATTGTATTATTAACCTTACAGAGGTCCAAGCATGTTTTTTATACATATTGCATAGCCTTACCTAGTGGCAAGCATGGTGTATCCATATTGTACACTCCAGTAATTATTGAAGATGCTAATGTATTAGCCTTGCAATTAGCTAACAGTCCGGGGTTCTCTGCTTGGCAGGCCGCAGTGACTTCACGAGGACATGACATTACTATAGGAAGAAAATATTGGAAATTCTTTAACACGAGCATTCATATAAATCTTGATAGAGCCTACAATGCTAAAAAATAAAATAATGGAAGGCCAAAGTAAGGCTAGCTCAAAGAAAGGCAAACATAAATAATGTGTATGTGTAATAATGTGTAATAGTGTATTGTACACTACGCCTACAGCCAAAGTTCAATACAAAAACAGATTATCGTTAATATAATGACACAAAATATAGCAGAATAATATTGACATATTTGTTTAAGAATGATGGTATCTAATCTATTTCTTTATTTATTATTCTTTAATCCAGACAGTAAAATTGTCCATAAAAACATTAAACAAACAAATAACACAAAACAAACACAACAGAGCACAATGAAAGCAAGGAAAAAAAATAAATACCAAAAACCCTAATAATGTAAATCCCCTATGTTCAACCAATAAACTGTAACGTGTCGCGTATGCGACTCGTAAGGAAAGTTTCCATGTGCAACTGCACAACATTAGTGAGACACTAGCATAAAAAGCATAACCAAATAATCGTCTAGCAATAATATTGTAGCCTACACGAAATTTATTATATATGTCTAAACTGTAGTTCCACCGTGACCACAAAGCATTGCAGTAATATTTCGTACAGAAACATTGAAATAATTTCATCTTAACACTGGTTGAACACTTATTAAATTTCCTAATTAGTAAATTACCACTTTTATAAAGGCTATGTAATTGGTTCAAAATATCAAATCTGTCATGTGAATAATTGTTTATTGTTTATATCACAGAACCTACAGAACCTTAGCATACTACTGTGTTCGCGGTATTTCAACTTTTCCTAACGCGAGTTGAATATTTTTTGGATTTATTTAAAATGAATATACCGATATCACTACTGGGTGCGGGAACATGGTATTTGGGTACATTCAATGGACTGGGGGCGATTTATGGGCGAATATTGGGGCGACTTACGGGGTACGGGACTCATTTCATGTATTTAAGGGCCAGGGGTGGGAGGCAAAGTTAAGCAGTATTCAGGTTTGCCTGATTACTATTAGGCCTAGCCAACTTCCTGCTGCCTGTAGAGGTGGATTTGGTAACTCGCTAGGTCTAAAGGACAAGGACTGCCCTTAGCGGTCCCTGGCCAACAGCAGTTATTACGAGCCTGAAAAGGACATCGGAAAGTCTGCTGCTTGTGTCAGGGATTTGCGACGGGAACCGACGACAGACCCCTAGCCAAGCCTTACTGGTTCCTGACCGATCCCTTCGGGGTTTGGTAAGGGTGGGACGGACACGCGAACGGGTCGACCGACTAACGGAGGAAGGGTTCGATGAGGACTGCCTTCCTGAAGTGGGTTCCACAACCGGTGTTAGTACGAGCCTGAATAACGACTCGGAAAACCACCAACCATTGGGGCTCACGACGGGCTGATATACCCCTTGCCAAGCCATACTGGTTCCTGACCGATCCCTTCGGGGTTCGGGAAGGGTGGGACGGACACGCAACGGGGTCGAAAGATAAAGGACTAGACTCTACTGGCCTACTGACTGTTCGGAGCAGCTTCTCGGCTGCCGAAGCGACTACGAGCCTGAATAAGGACTCGGAAAGCCTAGGTGGTTGGGTCCCTGCGATGAACCGACGGACCCCTAGCCAAGCCGTACTGGTTCCTGATGACCGATCCCTTCGGGGTTCGGGAAGGGTGGGACGGACACGCAAATGGGTCCACCGACATGACAGACCCCTAGCCAAGCCGTACTGGTTCCTGATGACCGACCCCTTCGGGGTTTGGGAAGGGTGGGACGGACACGCAATAGGGTCGACCGACACTATGGTACCGAGACTAGGACTAGAACATTAGTTAGGCTAAAATCTGAGCGAACAGTGGGTAATTAAATAATATACTGTAGGGATTTATATTGTCGTGTTATATTATTGTGAATATTTGGTGTATATTGGTTTGGGGAAGCCCAACTTATTCTCAATCAAGGTTCAACTGTAGGGAAGTTACATTAAAGAGTATATCCAACCAATGAACCAACCTTTCCCTCAACCGCAATCTTGCATTTAAGAATGTTTTCCTTCTCCACTACCAATATCCGGTGACTGGCCGGGATTCCATGGTCTGAAAAGTTCCGCCTCCAGCATCGGCGTTTTCCCCCATGGTGTCGGGAATAACGGCAACAAAATTGAGAATAAGTGGATCAATTTTGACGGGCTGTCAAAATTGAGAATAAGACGCGGCCAACTTCGACTGGTGGAAGTTGGGAATCCTACAATACTCTTCAAACTCTCTCCGTGCTTACCCAGCATCCACTACGAGGAGACTCTGGTATTTGAGTTAAGACAAAGTCGTGGTTTAATCAATCGACAAACTCGAACTAATAAACTCGTAGTCGGCAGATCACATCAACGACAGATCAATGGAAGTATCGATCACACCCATTGATATAATCCAAGTTGAGCCAGGAATCTGGCACATCGAAGTTGAAGTACAAGGAACGAACGTCGGATGATTCAGGATTACCGTTCGGGTAGTCCAAGCTGAATACGAGACCTACGAAGAACTATTTTACGACATCGCATATCTAGCTACCAACGAGGCGCTAGAATGACGATGAACAACGTCTCCGATACCGATGAGATGGACCACCACACAGACTCGGAAGCCAACGAGGTACCGAACGTAGAGAACATGACCCATCGACTAGGCGCTCTCAAAGGCGGAGTCACTCGAGCGTATCAACGTATAGAGAAACAACTCAAGGGAGTCGAAACCCCCCTCAACGAGATACAAACTCAGCTACAGAATATCCGAAGTATCTTACAACGATATGAGAGGATGATACAGGCGTATCAAGAACTCATCCCCACCACCGATCAGGTAAACTACCCCAGACTAGAAGAACACGTTGTACATCTAGATGAGTTCCTCAAACAACACCGGAGGACCCTCAGCCTCGTGAGAGGCTACGAGGAACAGTACTATAAGAGAACTGAAAGAACAGATGCAGAATGTGTGCGAACCTCCAGCACCAGGAAAGCAATTCATCGAAAGAGAACGGGGTCCTCGAGGCACCAGCACTCCAGCGCTAGGAGCGAGATGTCCGGTTCAGCACGCAGTTCTCAAGGGGGTCAGCCACTCCGAGATCAGCTACGAGAACAGAGGGCATTGGCCCTCAAAGCTCGGATGGAAGATGAATATGTTCAACTGTGAGTCGAGCAAGATGTATTAGCAGCCAAAATGCAAAAACGAGAGGCCAAACAACAGGCCGAACAACGTAAACGAGAGGCCGAACAACAGGCCGAACAACGTAGACGAGAGGCCGAACAACGTGAACGAGAGGCCGAACAACAGGCCGAACAACGTAGACGAGAGGCCGAACAACAGGCCGAACAACGTAGACGAGAGGCCGAACAACGTGAACGAGAGGCCGAACAACAGGCCGAACAACGTGAACGAGAGGCCGAACAGGAGGTCAAACATCGTAAACTAGAGGCGGAAATGCGTAAACAACATGCCGAGGCCCAAGCGATTCTCATCCATAAAAAGAATGCGGATATTGTGAAACTCGCGGAATACGAAACCGCACTCATAGTACGGGATCTTCAACTATATGAGGACTGGGAAAGGGGTATACAACAGAACTATGAACCAATCCCGGTCCCGGAATTAGAGAAGTCATTTACGCCACCGGCGGCGAAACCTCCGAAACCCGAGTTCCCGCCAACCATACAGTCTACGTTATCGGCACAAGCACCGGTATTCCATCCCCCACCGGTTACGCTTAAGAATGAGGAACCTTATTTCCCAGCCAACCCCACGGTCCCGAGCGTTCCCAAGTACGAGCCTGAAAAGGACTCGGAACGGGACACCACCCCTCGATCCAACAACCCGTTTACATCTACACCCCAAATCCGTAACCGCGTGATCATTAAAACTCCACCTCTCATCGATCCATCGTGCATGGGAGAGAGTGCCAATAACTATAACCCTCCTAGTCATTCCAGTTCAGATGACGTCGGCATTATCCGGGCATTGGAAAACCGCCTGGCCATGCCCAAGATGGAGATCCGCACCTTCGAAGGAGACCCCGTCGATTACCTCGGATTCAAGAAACGGTTCTTCGCTCAGATTGGGTCAACGGATATAACCGACGCACAAAAACTGGTATATTTATCCCAATACCTGGGCGACAAACCACGCCGAATCATTAAATGTTTCGAGGGAGGCTCTCATGAAGCATACTATGACGCATGGAAAACTCTAGACAAAAGATACGGAAATATCGGGACTATAATTAATAAAACTCTCGAGAAACTGATACAGGAAGCGGGATCCCTAGGGGACCCACAGAATATCCAGGAGTTCTCGGATTCCATGAATGATGCCTACTACACTCTAAAACCATTAAATAAGGAGGAACAAGTAAACAACATTCTAAACCTCCGACAGATTGCCCGAAAGTTCCCCGGATGGCTGCAAAGTAAGTGGGCGTATAAATGCGTAGATCTCCGACGCAGACACCCAGATCGAGATCCCAGTTTCCTCGAAATGTCGGCATTCCTGGATGATATCTCAGAAGCCATGAATGACTCAATGTTCTCCAAACAAAGTCTCGCCAAGTTAGATGGAATAGAGAACAACTCCAGGAGCAGGACACCCACTCAGAAACTGAGATTCCGTCCCCCTCCGGTGAGTACGATGGCTATCACCATGGCCGAGGATTCCGACGATGAGGACTACGAAGAACCGACATCAGCTGAGGAATGGGCGTGTTATCTTGCGAATTGGGCACCCGAAAGGGAAGGCACCACAACCTCCATTCTCTGTCTCTTCTGTGGAGAGAAACATAAGGTGGAATTCTGCAGAAAGTTCCAGTTTGCCGAACTCGTTCTATGCTTCGAGGCGATAATGAAACACCGAGGATGCTTCCGGTGTCTTCGAACAGGTCACTATGTCCGGGATTGCGACCAAAGATCGTGCTGTGCGGTCTGTAATGACCTACGTCATCACACACTCCTCCACATCCCCGCGAACTTTGACTTTACCACCCTCCCCTTTCGGATCGAAGCCCAACGAAGAGGAGAAACGAACCACGTCTCTAAAGGAACCTGGACGATTCAACGGAGGGAAACCAATCCGTTTAAGACCTCCACCGATGTATCACAAGTGACAAATATCTTGGCCACGATCAACCTTATAAATCGCCGTTACATGGTCTTTGCCAAAGTAATCCCAGTAAGAATTCAAGGACTCGGGAAATCCTTGACAACGCTCGCGTTCCTTAATAACGGGTCGGATGGAACCATCATCGACCGGGATTTCCTCGAACAACTCGGCCTAGACTACAAACCTTGCAAACGGCCCAGACAAACTATCACCGACCATAGAGAAGTAGAGTCCGGGGAGGTACAGCTCCAGATGGAAGGAGTCATGAAGGGTTACGAGACGGTCAAGCTGACGATCAAGAACGCCTTGGTACACACTGATCTCTGAGTGCGGTTCCGACAATCAGCTGAATACGCACCTCTCATACAGTTAGACCGGGAAGATGTAGACCTACGATGTCCACCGTTGGACGTGAACCGAATCACACTATTGATCGGACTAGACACACCGGAATTACACATACCCACTGGAGACGTCGCCCGATCTGTAAAGCCGGGTGACGGCTTTTATGCCGAACGCATGATCATGGGTTGGACACTCTGCGGCATCAAAGAGGAGACTACAGACACTTATACATATCTCCCTAAATACCAGATTAAAGAGAATGCAACATCCGTGGGTTATTGTTCAGCAACAGACCTGGATGAGGACTTATTCCTTGAGACTGAGAAAACCCAGCAGGAGATGACCAAATACTTTAATCTAGAGACCCAAGAGTTTGCTGAAAAGGACGAGAACCTGTCCGAGGAAGATCAATATTGTATTGACGTCCTTGATCAGGCCACGTTCAAAGACGGACATTGGTGTTCACCCATGCTATGGAAAGACCCAGATAAACCGATGGCGAATAATGCCAACATGGCCCTTAGGCGGCTTAAAGGAATCCTACGCCGGTTGAATGACCAACCCGAGATAAAGGAGAAATATAATAATGTAATCAAAGGATATCTAGAAGATGGATTGGTGGAAATGGTACCCAGGAATGAACTGCAAGGGGGTAGACGGACATATTATCTCCCAACCCACTATGTGGTAGAAGCCCGGAAGGGCGATAAAATCTGAGTAGTCAATGATGCTGCTGCTATGTATCAAGGCGAATCCCTGAACAGCCAACTTTATACAGGGCCCAACATATACAGTACACTTATCGGCGTGTTGATCAGGTTCGGGGAAAACTGGATAGCATTCACATGCGACATCAAAGCGATGTTTCACCAGGTCCGAATGCTACCAAGAGACTCAGACTGTCTGCGTATATTATGGATGGATAAAACATTAACTCCACAGGAGATAAGTCAACTCACATTGAAGGATGTGGACGTAATGCGCATGATCGTCAGGATCTTTGGCGCTAAGGACTCGCCGGTAGCATGTAGTGACATGCTGAAGAAAACAGCGACTATGTGCGAAAACGAGTTCCCTCCGACAGTCATAGAAACCATCCGACGATGCTTCTACGTGGACGACGGATGCGCCGGTGCCGATAATATTGACGAGGCATATCAGCTAGCGATGGGGATGGTGGAATGTTTAAAGAGAGGAGGTTTCCCCCTCGTAAAGTTCAGATCCCATGACAAAAAACTTATGGAAAAGTTTCCGGAAGAAATCAGACTGGACGACAATAAAATGTATTCCGAGGATGTGGATCGCCGTGTACTCGGCATTGAATGGGACATAGAATTGGATGAATTCATCTTCAAATATAACCCCCTACCCAAGCCCATGATGAAAAGGGGATGTTTGTCTATAAAAAGTGCAATATTCGACCCACTAAACTTCATATCTCCGGTAACCTTGGCCAGAATGAATTTGATCAAGGAAATGTGGATAGAAGGACTGGGATGGGACGAAGAACTCCCCCCACACCTCAGTGTCAAATGGAGAAAGTGGACGGAACAACTCGAACATCTACATCTTATGCGGATCCCTCGACCGTTCTTCCTCGATAAACTACCCACCGATATCTTCCAGCTCCACACTTTCTCGGATGCTTCGAATACCAGAATCGGCGTAGTCACTTTCCTAAGAAGACTAAGTCAAGATGGAAACGGCGATACGAGCTTCTTATTTTCTAAGGCTAAGACAGAATCCGGGGAATTCGTAGCAACGATACCGAGACTTGAGCTACAGGCCGCAGTTTGGGCAGTGAGACAGAACCGCATGGTCATGCGGAATCTACGAATCCCCATCGAATCGCAACATTTCTGGGTCGATTCGAGTATCATTCTCTACTACCTCCACTCACCATCACGGCGACACACCACGTTCGTAGCGAACCGAGCCACGGAGATAAAACAGTGCACCGGCCGAGAACAGTGGCACCATGTAAATGGGAAAGAAAACCCAGCGGACTTATCGAGCAGAGGCGCCACCCCACGACAGCTCGGTAAAAGTAAACTCTGCCTCACCGGCCCGGAATTCCTACAGCAGCCACAATTAACCTGGAGTACCCAATTCGATCCCGAACTCGATAGCGGAAAATACTCCAAAGATGACAAGGAGATCCGTAAAGTCCATAGAAGCGCCGCAGTGGAGATCTATAGTTGTCTGACCGAGCCTGCAAAGGACTCGGGCAGGCACTATAATGTCGCGACTATCACGCAACCAGCAGCGTCTTTACAACTATTGATCGAGCGAACCTCCTCAATGAGACGTCTCATCCACCACGTCATAACCCTTCGCAACTTCCTGCGGTGGAAAGACAACAAACCGATAGTTCAACGAAGTATACAAGAACTCATCATTGTGGAGAAATGTATTGTTAGATATGTCCAGAAAGTAAGTTTCCCCGACGAGTGGGAACAACTCAGTGCAGGCAAGACCTTGAAACCGGACAGTCCAGTCTACCAATTGAGACCAATGATGGGAGAGGACGGACTGATTCGACTGAATACCCGGATGGCAAACGCCCCGGTTGAATACGAGGTCAAATACCCAGTGCTTCTGCCCGGAACATCAACACTAGCCAAGCTATTAATCCAACAGTGTCACAAGGAAAACCATCACGCGGGACAGAACTGGATTATGGCTAATATACGGCAAAGATATTGGATCACCCACATCCAGCCAATGATCCGGCAAGTGTTAAAACGTTGTTTTCCCTGCAGAAGATATCTAGCGCCACCACTCACACAAAGGATGGCCAACTTACCAGCCACACGTCTACAGTCCGATTCCCCACCGTTCTATGTAACCGGAGTAGACTGTTTCGGACCATTCACGGTCATCGAGCGATGATCCAACATCAAATGCTGGGGAGCCATCTTTATCTGCCTTAGGTCTAGGGCAATCTACCTAGACATCGTGGTGAACCTTATGCAACATGCATTTACCAACGCCCTGCGTCGGTTCATGGCAAACAATGGAACATGTCGTCATATGTACTCCGATAATGGTACAAACTTCGTGGGAGGAGAAAGAGAACTTAGAGAGGCGATCGAGGGATGGTTCACCGAGGACACCGCATCCCAAGTCTGGAGGGAACACCATATACAGTGGCACTTCCAAACATCCTTAGCACCCCATACGAGCGGGGTATGGGAGAAGCTGATCGACTTGGTAAAACGATCCATGCGCGTCGCATTAGGGGACACCCGGGTAACCCACGACACCCTTCGCACAACATTCTGCGAGATCACGGCTACCCTAAACAACCGGCCCATCGTACCTATCCGCGATGACCCCACAGATCTGGAGCCTCTCACTCCTAACCACCTACTCGGAAGACCCAAAACCCATATTCTTCCAGAGACGATGTTTCCGGATCCCAACGATATCGCGAGACATACCAATTGGAAAAAGGCCCAAGCATTGGCAGCGCATTGGTGGAGAATATGGGCACAAGAGTATCTCATAACCCTCCGGACCAGGAGGAAGTGGAACAACACCTATAGGAATGTCGCAGTTGGCGACATGGTGCTAGTGAAGGAAGATCTCAAAGACCGCGTCCACTGGCCTGTGGCGCGAGTCGTGGCAATAAACCCGAGTAAAGACGGACTTGCGAGGACTGTGACGATACGAATGGCAAAGGGCCACTACCAATGCCCTATCCAGAGGCTGTGCCTTCTTGAAGGCAATGACAGCGGTGACTCTACGAGAGGTGATAAGTTCCCTACTCAGGATCCTGCTGCAGACATGGTGACAATGCTAAACCCATTTAAACCCTTCTCATCCTGTTGACAAACTCTTTTATATGTGATTTACTGACAATGAATAATGGACCCCCCTTAAACCAACTGTAACCACGCAATGGTATTTGTGTTTCCTCGTGTGTTATGTGGAGTCCAGCATCACCCTGCAGATGTTTCGACTGACGCAGGGTCGTTTATGTATTGTTCACCCTGATTTTGGTCATCAGGACCAACGACATTGGATTATTGGAAATGGTAAAGATTTGAAGTGGAATTCATTGTATTCATTGTGTTGTATTGTGTTGTCCGTTGCGTGCGCAGTTCGGGGTGTAGGCGGTGTAACTAGTCCAGCTGTAGATCCCGGATTGCCACGCAACACCCCCTCTATCCCGTTATTCTGGTGGGTCCATGGTGCATCCACATGACTTCGTCGATAGAGGTTTTATGTTTCTCAGTTGCGTTATTCTGGTGGGACCGTTACGTGGATTTTGGGGCGTAGGCGGTGTAACTAGTCCAGCTGTAGATCCCAGAATGTTGCGTAACCCCATCCCACATGACTTCGTCGGCTGAGCTTTATGTTGTTGGGAGTGTTATTCTGGTGGGTCCCTGGTGCATTCCACGTGACTTCACTCCCAGCGTCTTCATTGTCCGTTACGTGTGCAGTTTGGGGCGTAGGCGGTGTAACTAGCCCAGCTGTAGATCCCAGATTGCCGCGTAACACCCCTTCCACAACGAAAATTTTCCCAAAGAAGATGGTTGAATGTAGTTGGAAATGATGAAAAGAAACAGACGACATTACTATAAACTGAATGATGACGCGTATGATGATGAAAATGTAATGATGCGCACCCTGGTGCTGCGCTTATAACAAATGATGATAGCCGGGGGGCTATAACCCCAATGATGATGTGGAAATAAATGAAATGTGTAATAAATGGTGTAATAAATGATGAAATGTGGTAATAAATGATGAAATGTGGAAAGAAATAAATGAAATGTACAATGAGTAATAATGAGAAATGGAAAAAGACAAAAAAAAAAATGTATAAAATGTAGAAAGAAAAGAATTGGAAAAAAGAAGAGGACATAAAAAGTCAAAACTGGTTGGATATTAATGTATAGCTATAGTAACTTTAAATGCTGAATGTATTAGCAATAAGATGGTAGATGCCTATATAGCAATGATATTTAATAAACTGAATTACAAATAAACTGAATTATTCTGCAGTCACTATAGTATCAGACTTTCTGGATTTATAATTAACTGATGTAAATTTGCAACGGACATAATCGAAAATATGGACCCGAATCGCCAAATTATCGGCGAACTACGTAATACGATAGATTTACTAGAATATCCACAACCTGGATCCCCTAACTTCGATACAAATTGGAACTCCCTGATAAATGAGAATGTGCGAGTCGTCAAATTCTCCGGGCGAGAGGGACCGGATTCCCGGAATCTACGAGCCCTCCGGTTGTCCGATGCTAGTACGAGACTGAAAAGAACTCGGAACGCAAAGGCGACCGGAGAGGATGAGTTGTCGTACTGGGAAACGTTCCGGCAAAGTGTCTACAAATCCCGATGTTTGATATACGACAACGAGGGAAACGCGACGCCCACCTCGAAAGCGATTACGTTGGCGCGATGTCAAAGTTTCGTCGACGACAAGAGTACGTATCTCGCCCACTGGGGAAACCTAGCGGAGTGTATGGCAACGCTGCGAGAGGAACGTATATTAGTTATCCAGAATCGCGACGACTACCATGAGAAGTATGGGACGAAGGAATACGGTCGATCCTTGGTCGTCGTCCTCGGAACCCTGGACGGTTTGGTGTTGGTATGTCGAATATTTCCGACACCCAGACAGGAGGTGCGGACAGCCGGAGCGATCTGGCTACTACCACCTGAGATCCAAAAGATCCTATTCGACTTCGACATCATTAAAATCGGGTCGGATATAAAGGCGGACGTCCGAAACGACTACGCGAACGCTCCTTTCAGAAGAGACCGTCGAGAAAATCTCAACGCCATTAGTCATTGTGTCGACACCCAGACACTATTAGCCTGGTTACGATCCGCCGAATTCATGCGAGGATTCCGAGAGGTGAGACGGACGAAATCCGGTATCGGCTACCTCGCAGTGCTAAACGGCGGCATAGACTTTAAACCCCAGAAATTCCAGGACTATAATAAGATATATGGCGGATACCCGGGATTAGAAATAAAGAGTGAGCGAGAGAGTCGCTGGAAGGACGTTGAAAGAAAGTGGACGATCCACCACAAGTGGGAGAATCCGGACCGATGGAACTACATCTACGTAGTTATGGAATCCTACACAGTCTCTAAGTTCATATGTAAAACTCTCGATAGCCTCATTACGGCGGTTCCTAATTCCTTTATCGACTACGAGTGGAACGAGGTTATCAACCATGCGTTCAAAGCGGTCGAGAATATTACACCGGGAGAGACGAAAACGCTCACCATCATCGCTTCCTGGGACGAGAATGGGCCGTTCGACATCCCTACGATTACCGATCTCCTCGGTGCGGAGGAACCACTGATTTCCTCAGAAGGGGAAGAATTATGGCTACAGGAAGGTGTTCTACTGTCCACCCCAAAGTGACAGCTCGATCTGGAAATCGCGTATGAACCGGCCGCCAAACGGGTCGCCTCGGCCGAACCTGCGACGGAAGCAGGCATTTCCACCCCACTTGACTCCGGTAGCCCCGCGAGGGAGTTAGTCACTACCTTCGCATTGAACGACTTCGGCGACATATGTCAGAGGTTATCCCCATATCCGTTCCCGGGTGATGAAGACTGGTCTTCGGAGATTCCGAGTACCAGCACCCAACGGACCCGCTCAGCGATACTGGTTGAGAAGGGTCCCAGCGCTGCGCCGACTCCCGAAGATCTCCTCGGAATCCCTCCGTCGAAAACCCCGGCACCTCTTCGCCGACCAGCGGTGGCAACTACCCCCTCCGTTCCACAGGATCCTATGCAACTTACCCGATGGTACACCGAGCAGACCGAATGGATCCACCGCCAGAAACGGTCATCCGAGATGAGACCGGCAGGACATAAAGAAGGTTATCGAAACGAGAACATACTACGCCAAAGCACAGCTTTTCGCGGGCTACCGGCCACAGTGAATATTCCAAAAAGCGACCGACGACTCGAGTATTACGTCGGCGTCCCGATTCCGATATTCTTCGGCCGGGAGATGCAGTTAGAGATATTCGGAAACTGCGGTTCGGAGCAGTGCCCACGCGGTAGAAGAAATCGAGTAACCGATTCATGCCTCCAGCTCCTCGGGATACTGTATTGTCCCTACTGCGCGACATCAGGACATGATGTTTCAGTTTGTCCAACCCTCTATAACCTCTGCACAACATGCGGTTTCCGTGGACATTCCGCTAGCCCCCGCTGCAATATAAAGTGTCCCACGAAGGATGTAACCGCTATGGGGAATATGGTTATGTTCGAAACCTACGCAAACAACCACGTAAAGACCTAAGTACGGAGAAACGCTCGGAATATCACGCAAGAGATGGCGTGTGGGTATTTTTCGTTCCCGGAGCGCCTCCATACGACAGCGACGCTACCATTCCATTACGTGGATCTGTTGCTAAGCGCTGGGTTATTCGGCCCATTCGAGATCCTTAGGCGTTTATAGTCCTATAAGGAAGAGTTCGGTGATGGAAAGTGGTTCCTAGAAGCACGCACCACCGAGTTAGAAAGACGAACCGATATTATCCCGCTACCATCGAAAGGAAGAGCCGCCAGGAGACAAGCCGAAACGTTGCTCACGGTGGATGTTGACGCTCCCCTACCAGCACTAGCAATCGACGAGAGTCGACGGGCGAAGAGGAGAAAGGCGTATCAGAGCAAGAAATAAAGGACCAGGATATTCCAGGGACATTTATATCGAACATTTATTTTTATATATTTACATAAACTAACTCTAGGCCAAATTAATCAAGACTATGCAATATTAAAATTTTGGGTTTTTTATATGGGAAATGACCTACACAAACTCGATCTACCGATAGACCTCACGAAGGTCATTGGGGGGGACTGTTCGCGGTATTTCAACTTTTCCTAACGCGAGTTGAATATTTTTTGGATTTATTTAAAATGAATATTCCGATATCACTACTGGGTGCGGGAACATGGGATTTGGGTACATTCAATGGACTGGGGGCGATTTATGGGCGAATATTGGGGCGACTTACGGGGTACGGGACTCATTTCATGTATTTAAGGGCCAGGGGTGGGAGGCAAAGTTAAGCAGTATTCAGGTTTGCCTGATTACTATTAGGCCTAGCCAACTTCCTGCTGCCTGTAGAGGTGGATTTGGTAACTCGCTAGGTCAAAAGGACAAGGACTGCCCTTAGCGGTCCCTGGCCAACAGCAGTTATTACGAGCCTGAAAAGGACATCGGAAAGTCTGCTGCTTGTGTCAGGGATTTGCGACGGGAACCGACGACAGACCCCTAGCCAAGCCGTACTGGTTCCTGACCGATCCCTTCGGGGTTCGGGAAGGGTGGGACGGACACGCGAACGGGTCAACCAACTAACGGAGGAAGGGTTCGACGAGGACTGCCTTCCTGAAGTGGGTTCCACGACCGGCGTTAGTACGAGCCTGAATAAGGACTCAGAAAACCACCAACCGTTGGGGCTCACGATGGGCTGACAGACCCCTTGCCAAGCCGTACTGGTTCCTGACCGATCCCTTCGGGGTTCGGGAAGGGTGGGACAGATACGCAACGGGGTCGAAAGACAAAGGACTAGACTCTACTGGCCTACTGACTGTTCGGAGCAGCTTCTCGGCTGCCGAAGCGACTACGAGCCTGAATAAGGACTCGGAAAGCCTAGGTGGTTGGGTCCCTGTGATGAACCAATGGACCCCTAGCCAAGCCGTACTGGTTCCTGATGAACGATCCCTTCGGGGTTTGGGAAGGGTGGGACGGACACGCAAACTGGTCCACCGACATGACAGACCCCTAGCCAAGCCGTACTGGTTCCTGATGACCGATCCCTACGGGGTTCGGGAAGGGTGGGACGGACACGCAACAGGGTCGACTGACACCGACACTACGGTACCGAGACTAGGACCGGGGAAAATTGAGGAACATTAGTTAGGCTAAAATCTGAGCGAACAGTGGGTAATTAAATAATATACTGTAGGGATTTATATTGTCGTGTTATATTATTGTGAATATTTGGTGTATATTGGTTTGGGGAAGCCCAACTTATCTCAATCAAGGTTTAACTGTAGGGAAGTTACATTAAAGAGTATATCCAACCAATGAAACTTTTCCTCAACCGCAATCTTGCATTTAAGAACGTATTCCTTCTCCACTACCAATATCTGGTGACTGGCCGGGATTCCGTGGTCTGAAAAGTTCCGCCTCCAGCATCGGCGTTTTCCCCCATGGTGTCGGGAATAACGGCAACATACTGTACTGCTCCACTGGTCGGCAATTAAAAGGCCTCTAGGCTTACCGGTATCTGGCCATTACTACTTATCAAATCTAATTAATAATACAATATCGATACAGTTATTTCAGATAATACATTGTACTGGTAATGGCGACTGGGAAAAAGGTGAACTTCCCTTGTTTAAAGTGTAACGAAAACGTAAAAAAGACCGATAATGCAATGGGTTCATGCTGGGACTAATGGGTGTAACCCTGAACTAGATGAAAACACTTATAACATCCTTGTGCGACAGAAGCAGTCAGGTGGGTCGATATTCTGGTGCTGTATTTCGTGCAGGAAATCGGCTGCTAAGCTTGACAAGGCAATCAAAGAGTTGGGTAGGCGACAAGATACAGTTGATGATAAAGTGGATGGAAACAACAAACGGGTTTCGTCTGTTGAAGTCGATGTTGCCGATCTCAAGAAAAAGTTTGTAAATCTCGGGTCCACTGCTGCTACAGTTCAAGAAGATGTAAAGACCTCCGTTTTTAGCGAGTTCCGCAATCGTGAAAGTCGCCAGTTGAACATCGTGATTTATGGTATGGAGGAACCTCCTCGATCAATAAAGGAGAACAAATCCCATTACGAGTTTGATCTAAGGTCAATAGATGAAATGTTTTCTGCCCTGCATCTCGATCATATGGGGGCCAAAATTGGCAATTCGGTCCGATTTGCTAAGCGTTTGGGCCACTATGCCATAAACAATGTGCGACCTCTACTAGTTGGATCTGTTGAGCTGTGTGAAATGATCCTTGCAGAGTCCTTCCAGCTGTCGAAGTTGGAGAACCCTTGGAATAGTATCTCTCTTGTACCTGACCTCACCCCTCTGCAATGTAAAGAAGACTCCGACTTACGTAATGTAGTAACGAATAGGAATAATGCTAGGAAGAGTAATAGCGATAGTGATGCGGGAAATTGGGTATTCAAGGTCGCAGGGAGGCGTGGAGAGCTACGGATGGTAAAATTGTCGACCGGCGGGCACGGCAGGCAACACCAGTACAACAAGAACCAATCCGACACGAACAGGGATCAGTCGACACCAACAGTGAGGATTTAACCTTCTCCGTCAATAGAAACCTTTCTAATAATGAATCAGACATATGCTCATCCATCTTATATAGTAATGTTACTAGTATTATAAATAACATAAACGAATTTAGATGTGTTATAGTCGATTTGGCATTCACACATTCTCGATTATTAGTTAAGCTAGAGACACTCGGTATATGTGGCAATCTACTATGATGGATAGAGGTATGGTTATCTGATAGACTTCAGCGGGTGGTACTCAATGGCACATTCTCTAATTGGGCTCCAGTTCTTTCCGGTGTTCCACAGGGGTCAGTTCTGGGACCATTACTTTTTGTAATTTATATCAACGACATCGATAGTGCTATTGATACTGTTGGACACTTCATGTTTAAGTTTGCAGACGACACTAAACTCGGTGGTATTGTAAACAATGCTTGTGACAGGACAAAATTACAGGCCGACATTGACATCCTCTATAAATGGAGTATAGACTGGCAGATGTTGTTTAATTATTCTAAATGTCACATTTTGCACTTTGGTAAATATAACTACGACTTTCAATACACCATTTCAAGCCATACGCTGCAAAGTGTTACCGTCGAAAAGGATGTTGGGGTGCACATACACTCTTCATTAAAGTCATCATATCATTGTGCAACTGCTGCAAAGAAGGCTAATCAGGTATTAGGTCAAATGTGTAGGAGCTTCCATTATAGGGAGAAATCAACTTGGGTGCATCTATACAAACAATATGTTCGTCCACATCTCGAATATTGTGTGCAGTCATGGTCACCATATGGCTACAAGGAGACATTAAACTTTTAGAATCAGCCCAGGAGCGGGCTGTTTGTATGATATACAATCTTACTTCCTCGTCTTATTCTGATAGGTTAAAAGAGATCGGACTTCCATCCCTTGAATTTAGGAGTGACAGAGGAGACATGCTACAAACGTGGAAGTTTATTCATTACAAGACTGCCAGTAGTCCTAATACCAGGTTTAATTTGATGCAGGATATCAGCCAGCGTACCACACGACTTGCCTCTCATGATCTAAATTTCATTAAACCTCCTGCTCATCTAGACATTCGCGACAAGTTTTATAGTATCAGATGTGTCTGTAACCTGAACTCATTCCCTGACAAAAATTAAGAGTGCTACGACCGTCGACAGCTTCAAGTCTCTATATGACCAGCACATGTCCAACATATAAACTTTTAGACCGGTATTAATGTATGTGCATATTATTATTCAATGTTTTTCACTGTATTGTATATTTCTGTATTATTTTTTTTTTCTTTTGGTTTTCTTGGTATCCTATATTTAACCTGTTAGGTTCCTTAGGATTATCTTTATTAAATTAAATTAAATGTGTCCTAGATAATTATACTTATTCACACTTTCTAAAATTGCACCATTATTAGAAATTTTGTTATTTAATAAGGTTTTATACATCTTGGGGGTAAACAGCACACATGTAGATTCCTTAACGTTAATAATAATTGAATATTCAGAGGCGTAATTTTCATATATTTTAATTAGTTTTGTTAGACCGTGAAATGAATTTGAAATCAATCCCAAGTCATCAGCGTAAATGGAAAGGGTTAGATCTTTTACCCCCAAGTTCGCAACCAACGTTAGAATTAGTGAAAAGCACACTGAGTTCATTTAGGTACAGACTGTAAAGACGTGGTGAGATTATACCTCCCTGTTTAGTACCATTAGAAACATGGAACCTAGTCGAGATACAACCTCCCCAGCTCACAGCAATAGTCTGAAAACGATACCAAAAACGGAGTACTCGCACAAAAAATAAGGGTAAATTACGATCAATAAGTTTAGTAAATAATTTATAATGGTTGACTAAATCAAAGGCTTTTGAACAATCAAGAAATACAGCATATACATACAGGGCTATCATTGGTAAGGTAATATTGTATGATTTCTTTAAGCGTGTAAACACATAGTTTAGAAAAGACTATATTGAGAATGATTTCATGTCTAACCTGTTGAGAATACCTTCACTTCACAGAAATTCAAGAGAACTCTATCGTTAAATAGGACCACATAACGACCAACTTTTCCAGAACAATTTATCGTGGTAACAGCCCCAGCTGTAGTAATCGTTCCACAAAGACCGGGTGAATACCAAGTGAGATCATCAAGAGAAGCCGATGTTTTTGTGTTAGACACGTAAATCTATAAATATTAAAAAAAAGAGATTGAAATAAATTTAAAAATATTTTTTTTATTATTAAATTTTTTAAGGCGGCATCTTGAAGGGAGATGGGCAGAGGGAACAGGATAAAGCGGGTAGAGTCTGTAGTAAGAATTGGAGCAGAACCGTCAGGTACATTCGTAGGAAAGTTCATGAAACGGTTTAGCGATGGAACAGATCTTATCGTGGAAACCGTGGGTAGTTAGACGGCAGATGACGTGTCGGTTTTTCTGCTCAGCAGCTTTCCGCATGTTTGACGAGAACACACTACTGACTGAGAAGCCTTTGTCTCCATTGTTATTGGCTTACTTTCTTTCTTCCTTGGCTTTGTATGCTTCACTAACTAGTGAGTCGATCTGTTGGTATGAGGAAATGAATGGCGTTGTTGTTGAAGTTATCAGGTGTTTTGAGCAGTTAGATCTTCTACGTGAGGTTTCTGACTAACGGGTTTGAGTGAAAGTGTCGAAGAGGCTGATAGATGAAGGCCGATCATTATCTTAATGAAATGGAGTAAACTGGATTTATATTGTTTATTTTAAATCTAGAAATATATTGAAGTAATATGAACCCATATACAGTGGCAGCAGATGATGGTATTAACGGTTGGGAGGCCATGAGGAGGTAATTGCGGACATACAAGGTATCAGATAGTATTTCCAGGTCTATCTTTTACCTGAGCCGCTAGCTGAATGGTTAGAGCGTCAGACTTCCAACCCGGAGGTCACCACTTCGATGATTGCCGACTTTGCAAAGCTGTGCCCAACAAAATTTATAAGATATAACTAGCCATAGTATAATTATAATTGTTTGCTAAGATGGCTTTCGGCTTTTGCTGCACGAAGGCCCCACTCGTGTCTCTCACACTTAGAACTAAAATTAACCCTATCAATAATAGTTATAATAGTTCGGCTGAGATATTGGCAAACAGCCACATTTATATATTTTGGTTGGGTAATTTAGTTATTTTTTAATATTAAATAAAACTAATAAAAACAAACCCTGGAGCCTATTATTCTCTGAGCAGCACCTGCCCCATCCTCGAATCGATTGTAAACCTCCACATTCCCCACTGCCGTTGTCTCTCCCAGGTCAACCCACCACCAGTGTTCATCATCTTTATTATCAGTGTGACTGCACGAATTGTCTGATAGAGAACCAGAGGTGTCCCCATCCACCGATCTCGAAGATTTATGATACCAGTAATTGCTGCTTTGTCCGGTATTCTTATTGAGTGCTAAGTTATCGGTAGTCACTTGAATCTCCGGTGGGTCTGTATGAGAATTAAATTAAACTTTATCAAACAAAGTATAAGCCTACACCTAAAAACGTGACTACAGTGTATTTTTCATTACTATTGTAACTCGGTTGTCAATCACCCACACTCCCTGAACCACTGTCTATATGTAGGAAGATCAGGTCGCAGGTTGGATAATTTCTTGCCTTCAGAACAATTAGTAAATATTTGGTGATGGTGATGGCTGCCCCACTTCCGCTCGCCATGATGAGATTAATAAAATCGATGTTAATTATGTTCATCAACGGATCATAAATCAAAAATACATTTCATGATAGCGGGATAATACGACATTTTATTCCACAAAATTGTGTTTTCACCACCTACCCCTTGCTCGAGTTAATTATAACGTCGCCGTAGATTCATTTCATTCAAACATTTAATCATTAAGTTATTTTATGGCCAACTCCAGTAGCACTAGCTATGCATTCGCGGGAACTGTTCCGATAGTATACTTTGGTTATAATAGTACAATAGTTCTGTTGGTGCCGTTATATTAGTTATTATGTCTCACCTGGGTTTATTGTTAAAGTCAAGTTAAAAGTTTATTCACAGTTCGCCTCCAGGTAGTACCAATAGGCTTAAAATACAAGAGATGAATAATTAGGGCCCTCGCTGAAGATTAGGTATGATTTAGTTATAGGTATAGGATATAGGTATAGGCATGATTTAGTTAATATCTGGCATCAATGTTAAATTATCAATAAAGGGAGTCTCGATTAAAACGGACCACATAGGCCAATAATGCTATTAAGGCTGCATCTAGGTCACCGGTACAGGCAGTACTCTGATAATCTACAGGAGCTTATTAACCAGCAGGTTGATGCCATCAATGATGCCCATGACAGGAGGTAATCATCCAAGGCATGGAAATTAATGAACTTGCTGACTGCGAGGAAAAGCCTACCAACCACCAAGATTAAGGGGGGGGGGGGGGGGGCGTATTTTCTGACCTAAAAGTCAAATTTTGAAAATAAAAATTTCATGCTGAATCCAAATATGGAAACCATATTAACCATATAAATGCGATGAAGATTCAATTCCATTTCTGCACATTTCTGTGCTCTGTGATGCCAATTGGAACGACAATTGCATCCACGAGAAAGAACATAAAAAGTTAATAGAGAAAGTATTTTCTATGATTATTGGACCTACTAGTCAGTTTGTAAGACAACGAACGTCTTACAAACTCCAGAACTATGATGGGACTCGATTAAGCGACTCCGCGGTCTTTGCGGAATTACACAGAATAGACTTATCGCTCATCGGAGATCTTCAAAATGTATAATCTCCAGTTTATAGTGGTCATAGGAAGTTCATTTTAGACTTTTAGATTTTAGGATTCTAAAGCTCTTTTCACAGAAAATAAATATACCATTTGGTTTGGCAAACTCGTGAAAGGTTGATGAGCAATGAAACTTCAACAAAATTTACAGATAATATTTTTTACCCAAATTTGTGTTATGTTGCATCACAACCATTTTATCTTAAATCAGATGGTAACTTTGTTCTCTGAGAAAAGAGCTTTTGAATGAACTTCGTACGACCAATAGAACTGGAGATTATATATGTTGAAGATCCTGTATAATCCTGCATAGACAGCAGAGAAGCTTAATCGATTGCCATCATTGTTTCGGAGACTTGAAGTTGTCTTATAAACTGATCCTGTAGGTCAAAAAATTTTTTAAAAAATACCTTCTCCCTAAATGTGAAATGCTCTTTCTCGTGGAGACATCCAATTGGCACCACTGAGTACAAATTTGAAGTACTTGCATTGAAATCGATTCCCCAACACAACCCCAACCTTCATCAACCCTGAACTTCAAACCCCAAACTTCAGAGTATTTACTGATACTGTGATATATCGGGGCCAGTATCGTCTACCCCAGATATCTCGAAAATTAAAATTGATATGGAAAATGGTTTCCAGATTAGGATTCAGCATAAAACTCTGCATCAATAATAGGACATGTTTAAACAAGCGCGAAATCGCTCAAATGTCCGCGTCTACTAATGCATGAACTGTTGTCTCCTTAAATGGCTTACTTCCAATCTTACTACCAGAAAAAATTCATCGGAAAGAGGGATTTAACTCGGTACCTAAAGATTCCAAGTCCAACGCTCTACCAACTTCGCCACTGCGCCGTATGAAGCCTTATTACTAAAACCTAACTGGAAATTAACAACAACAACAACGGTCTCGCTACGCGGATGGTAGGAAAGCCCATTTTGAAAAGCTCATAAATAATGACAGGGTATTGCTTGATAACTTTATAGAAGGCGCTATCTCCTCTACTGATGAAGTGAAGGCTGCTGCAAAGAACATTAAGAACAATCATGCCAGTAGAGTAGATGATGTCCTCCCTGATGTCTTTGGTATTTGAGTTTGTTTACCCCATCTTAATAGACATGTACAGAACGAGAAGAGTCCAACAAGAAATTAAAACAAATAAGTTGGAGCCAGTTCCCAAGAAGGGCAACCTAACTTTTGGACAACCTAAATTTGCTGATGACTTAGGAGTACTCTCAGAATAACTATAGGGAGCTCAACAGCTCCTTGGCTTATTAGAACAGGCTGCTTCTAGTGTTGCTCTTTTTATTACCACCACGAAGACTAAAATTTAACAGTCAACTTTGCAAGTCCTCAGGAAATGTCTGGTTGTATCTATAACAAAATCGCCTCCGCTTTGCAGGACATTGCTTTCGCCGTGCGGACCAGTCAGTGCATAATCTTGTACTTTGGCAGCCTCATGGAGTGAATAAGCATGGTGGACAGCCCATGACTTTCTTGAGACGCATCTTAAAGGACACTGACCTTGAAGATGCGGATGATCTAGCAAATGTCATGGGTGATAGGGAGTTGTGGCGGTGCAATTTTGTCGATAAGCCGGCACAGCATTCTTAAAAATGCAGCTGCAATGCAGCATGCCGATCCTAGTACCTGGGATCATGGATCCGGATGTCAGGTGAGAACCTTCGAATACGTAAGGGAAAGGAATGTGCAGTATTGAATGGGCTTTCCAGGATTTTGAAGTCACACAGAATACAGTACATCAGAAACTTAAGGTCCTATTAGTTTGAGCAGCAATAGTACTAGTACTCCTTTTGGGAGTACATGCTGGGCTTTAACTGTTGATTACACTAAATTTCTGGATGGCACATTCACAAGAATGCTACGTCGGGTTCACTGTGTCAAGTACAATGCACAAATCACTACTCTTACAGTATTTGTAGGAATAAGTCCAATATTTATTCCTGAAACGGTCGCTTATAAAATCGGCTAAAACAGCAACATTGTGGAATATAATATAATATAATTGTATGAATAAAATAATTAATTTTGGAAATACGTCAGGCAGTTGCACAAATGCACGTTAACAATCAACAATGTGACAAACATAGTACCGGTACATGACAATAATACATTATTTGGGAACATGAAGCGCACAAAAACAAATAAATAATAATAATTTGTTTGGGTCCCCAATAATTCGGGGACAGAAACAAATAGCAAACAAATAGGGAGAGTCAGAATGCTTCACCTTGTGAAATAATCGATGCACAAGTACAAATCACTTCGTATTGACTATGGTGTTGCATAAAATGCAATACATAGCCTAGTGCCTACAAATCTAATTTAGGTAAAAAATTATCTGCCGTCTAATTTCAAAAATTGACTTTATTCTTGTACTTCTTGTAAATGCTCTAGGCCTACCTTCGCAGGAATCGATACCAGGATGATATTTCTTCCCAGGAGGACATTTAGTAACAACATCGGTGCAGATGCATCCTGGAACAGAACCGCCACAAGTACCGTGAACACCTGGGGAAATATACGAATAACAGCGTAATAGTGTGTTTTATTGTTGCCTCCAGATGAGTTATAGCATGGAAGTATATACTGTAGTAAATGTTTTTTTTAACTGATACAGATACAGATTTGTATATTATTCAAATTAATTGATATTGATATTATAGTAATAATTTCATCATACCGTTATTGAACGAAAGTTATTAAGTAAGTATTTCCATATATTATAGGTTAAAATTCCAACAAACTATGGTCGGATATGGCGGATAAAATTCCATTTAATTAAAATTAAGTAAGCACGATAGGATTTAGTCCATAAAATTCAGTTATGACACAGTTTAAAATGCATGGGGCCGAGAAGGACCCTATTAAAATACATTATTAATATAATGAGACAACACAATAAAATTTGTTCAGAACACAGGAGAGCACAGTATTAGTATAAATTGCGGAGTATGGTTAATGTTATGTTATGTTATAGTGTGTCTAGTCCGGTCGCGAGGAGAGTTGTAGTAATCTAGCAGTAGATTTTCCTTTATTGTAAATGTGACTCCGTTCATAGCGAAAAGCTTCGAAATAAAGTTACTGTCCATGATGGCCTTCATGCATGGCACGGGAGGATTGACCCGTCCAAGTAAGTTCTCCCGGTCATATCTATAAAAAATCATAGATCGCAGCATTGGCAGACTGTATCGCTTTCTGGCGGTTTGATAGACGCTACCCAACCCGATATTTTTTTTTTTTATTCGTATAGAGGCCGCTCGATGGCGCCATATATTAAAATAGGTTTGGTTAAAATCATGGTACATAGCACATACCAATATATAAAATACAACGGGTACAGTTGCACAAATACATAAGAATTAGGTAGTCAATAAAATATACATCCCCCCCAGTCAATAAAATATACATCCCCCCAGTCAATAAAATATACATCCCCCCCAGTCAATAAAATATACATCCCCCCAGGGAATACACATCATCACTAGTATAGTATAGTGTTAAATACAAAATACATAAATACATGATATAACCATCACATATAACCAATACATGATATAAACAGATACAGGTTACAGATCCCGAATCAAATTTGTTTATATATTAGAAGAATATAAACTGTCAGGGGGGTCGGAATTTCAGCTAATTAGAAATATCAGATTGTTGTATTGGTCCCAATTAGGTTAATTAAATTCCAAAGTAATCTAGTATATGCTTATGCCGGTCGCCGAATGGTATCGCCATTTTATAGCAGTTTGAGATGAAATTAGCGTCACTTTGTTCTTTCAAGCTTAATTCCCCGGGCTTTATGTTTGAAATTACTCTCCGTCTTGAGTACGTAGAGGTCAACAGCGAGCGAAGGGAGGGCAACGGGTAGGATTTGGCTGCGTTGTGATAAGTGCTGCCCAGTGCTGCCGTATGGGGTAATGGGGAATGTTGTGTAAGAGGGCGTAGCGGAGTCCTGTCTGTAATACCTCGTTGGGGCACGATTCCAGGCGCATAATTGTTCCAACTATTGATTTAAAGGCCTCGTCCGCTACATAGCCACATCCCATTAGTTTATAGACAGTGTTGTTACTGGCATAGTTGCCGAGGCAGAGTAGCCTTCGTAATGATTTCCTGTTGTGGATTTCCAGGGTTTCGGTTTGGGATTTCGAGAGTGCGCCAAACAAGAATTTAATCTTGTACAATGCTGATGGGATACCAATGCCATTCCATAACCTCCCAAGGGTTTCACAGTCTAACCAGCGAGCAGTCCAAGATCTGCTTCTAAAGATTTCACAGATGGTGGATAAGGTGGTGATGCAGTACTGTAGGGCATCGTACTTCCTAATAGCAAGGTTAAACCCTAAGAAGTTAAGTGTTGTACTTTCGGGGATTAGGTATCCATTGATGTCCAGGAAGGCAGGGTACGAGGTAGGTGAACTGCAGAACCATTTTGTTTTGGAATGTTCAAGTTCTAGATCCAGCTTGTGGCACTCGTCCATTATAAGTTTCATCATCCTTGTAATTTCTAACGAGCTGGTAGCCTGTAGAAGGAAGTCGTCATTGTAGCCAATTACTCCAACCCATGCTGACCCAATGGAGCATCCTAGTTTATCAGCTTGCAGCTTGTTAAGGATGGTGGACGTATATATGTTGAAAAACGAGGGCGATAGTACTGATCCTTGTTTAAGTCCCTTAAGTATACTGTAGCCTGGTAATTCCACATGTTCACCAAACTTAAGGTAGATGATGGTAGCCATGTAGTAGCGACATAGGACTATCACAATGTATGGGTTGATTGATTCCGATAACTTGTACATTAACTTGGCAAGGTTCACCTCGTCAAATGCAGACTTGATGTCCATTTGACACACAAAGAGAGGTGATCTTTGACGGTAAAATTCCATGCATTCCAAGGCTAGACCAATTGCCATGTCTATTCCAATTCTTTTTTTAAAACCTAGTTGATTTGGATTTGTTAGAATTTCATAATCTGAGAGGTACAGTGATAAGATAGTTCCCTCAAAGATATTAGCAAAAATATGGATAGACGCGATTGGACGGTAAGAGGATAGTAAATGGCGGTTCTTCTTCTTCCCCTTAACAGTAGTGTTTCCAAATGAGGAAGGTACTTCACCAAGCCTAATTGCTCCATTAAGTATGTTGGCAATAGTTCTGGAGGTGGAGGTTGGATTTGTATTAAGTAGGTGCTCTGCTGTCAGAGACATAAAATCGGGTGATTTCCCTTTGTTGAGTTTACTAATAACTTGCTTCACAACTATGGGTGAAATGGATGGCATAAGCTCATTGTCACATTTGTCTCTCAGATTCCCTACTAGATTAAGTTGGTTCAGGTCGCTATGCTCTTTCTTTATTTTCTCAGATGGGGTGCATAGTTCAAATTTCTTCCTAAGCTCCTGTTGTACATTGTCAGGTGGTGCAGGTGAGTGTTTGCTGCCAAAATGGGACCAGAACATTTTTGGATTACCCTTAAAGGAGTTGCAAGCATGGGTCAGGTTGCTTTGAACTTGTTGTTTGGTTAATGTGTTTCGCAGGCGACGGACTATAGACTTGGATGAGCGAAAACTGGCCTTAAATTTTTCCTTTTCATCATAATTTGTTGACTTTTTCCATAATGAATGTAACTTTTTTGAGACAGAAATGCGTTCCTTAAGCAGAGTTGAATGAACCCATGGCTTCTTCATTTGTTTTGGCGCTTTCTTCCTTTTACTCAGTGGTATATGTTTACGTGCTGCTACAATGAAGATCTCTTCAACTCTTTTTGTGTATTCGTTCAGGTCTTCTGTACTCCACTGTGAGAGGGTTGATTCAAATTTATCATTCAGAATATTAAGGTGGTCATCCACTTCGGTTTCATACTTGTTTCGGTTTTCGGGGCATGTCAATGACCAGTGATACTTTGTTATAGTTACGCGGAACAAGTTCTGTGCCTCGTCCCCGGTGGAGGCGTTTCGGGTGTGTGTCGGCATCTTTGGAGAGAAGTGAACCTCCACTGGTGTGTGGCCGGATAGATTCTTAGACTGGTCCATGCAGTGCACTTTCCCCGAATGAGAGATGGTGTCTAGCGGGGCTATTACGTTGTCCAAGTATGATATACCTGTATCCCCTCTATAGAAGCTATGACAAGGGCCGTTTATTGTTGCAAACGTATCGAAAGCTGCCATACTGTTGCGTGTCAGAAAGCGATGTAACTTTTTCCCTCTAGGGGTTGCCTTCGATCTGTTGCATCGCGTACCTTGAAGAGGTCCAACATCCGCATTACTATCCATTAGGACGATTGGAGTTAGGTCATTGTTTACATCCAGAACTGCCTGCAGCTGCCTCATAAAATTGTCATATAAACAGCTGTGTTTGCTGGAGTCTGGGGCATAGCAGCATAGTAGTAGGTAATGAGCATTATCAGAAGATAAGATAGCCTTGGCCCCTATTATATTATCGTCGCAATCAACTTGGGTAACATTGGTAAATTTGCTCTTTCGCAGGAAAATAGCTACACCTCCATATGTTCGATAGAGTAAGGATTTTGCAGGTATATAGTTGCAGTGGAAGTCATCATCAAAATTTTCCAACAGGGACTTAGCCTCCATACTGTCTAGTAGGTGCTCCTGGAGAGCCAGCACATCTAAGTCAACCAGCAGTTCGTGAACATAATCAATATTATTGGTTAGGCCTCTGCAATTGTAAGTACCCACCTTGATGAGCGGTGTATTCATGTTTTCATTGTTTACACATCCACTATTTCACCTTAATACATCATTGTGTATAGCTGAGTTACATGGTGAGCTTAGGGTATGTACGTGGGAATGTAGTTTATGTCCAAGTTTCCTGATGGCCCTACCTCGCTTATGGGCAGGGGTCCTAAGCCTAGGGCCTTGTCCACTCCTTATTGGCCTGTTAAACACAATACCTAATTGGGCGCTTCCTGGTCAGGGTTCGATATAGATCCGAGTCCTTCAGATTCCATGCCCTACATTTAACCCCTTGTGGCCAGAAGCTTTGAGAGAGTAGATTTCTGTCTGGCTTGTTGTTGGAGCTACGTAGGCTGAAACGCATAGTTTTTGAGCCACCTCTGTTTCTAGTCACAATTCTGTCCACCAGTACATCTCTTTCACCAAGGTAATCCAATATATCATCTTCAGTGTAGCAGCTTCTCACACCTGTTATGTGGTATTCAGTTGGTAATATGGTATGGTCACTGGTCAGGGGACCGAGTATGAAAATTATTGTTTGCGATAGTTGGGACGGTTTCAGCTGCCGCATTTCTAATTACTTTGCTAGACCTTATCCCCTGTCTCATCGGTTCGTGGGAAGCCTCCTTGAGTTCAAGGGTTGGCCTTGTCCAGGTACTGGAGTGATTGTTTACGGTAGTGAAGGTCATCGCAGTGGCTGGATACGCAGTTTTCCTCGACCTTGACGCGCATCCCAATGGTTCCTGGAGAGCCGCACTGAGGACAGGGGCGGGCTTCGTCCTAGTGTGAGAATGGTTGTCTGCAGGATGATCAGTTGTTTGACTCGACCTTGTTATATGTTTCGTCGGTTCACATGGGACCTCAGTGGGGACGATAGTTGGCCTCACCGGTGTAATTACGGATTTTCCATTATTCCCAATATTTTCTCCATTAAGGTCCGTATTGGATGATGTGTGTTTATGAAGTATGAAAGTACATGTTCTGGTTCCATTGGATTTGTATTTTGTTTTTTTTTTTTTTTGATAGCATGGGTACTAGACATTGGGGCAGGATTCATTATTGGACAGGGGTCACTCAAGACTGAGTATCTATTACTGGTTGAGATTAGCAGAGGCCCATTCTGCTCTTTGGATCTTCCTTTTCTCAGTAACTTGCGTTGACGCCTGGTGGTACTGGGACAACTAGGTGTATCAGTTTCTTTAGCTACCATTCTGGGATTGCTAGGATCAAATGTGACACCAACAGGGGTTACCATATCTGGTGGGATGTATTCCGTGCTGTTGGGATTTGTAGGTGGGAACTGATTGGGTGAGGATACAGAGGCGGATATTCTGCTATCAGAAAGTGAGTCCAACACTAGGTATGTAGATGAATTTGCAGGAGTTGTAGCCGAGCACTGTGAGATGGGGCTAGAGGATGAAGCATCGTCCAGAACTATGTAATCACACTGATTCTCACGCCTATCGGGGGTTGCAGCCAATGTATCACAGCTGATGCATCTACGGCTGGGTCCAGGGAGGTAGCTATCTGGTACAGGATGTGGTTGTGCCAGTGGCATATCTTGTATAGACTTTAGGTCAGCGTGTAATAATATTCTGGTATTCCTCTCATGGACCACCTCGTCGTTGAGCCTTTTGGTTTCTTCTAGCAAGCGCTTATGATCTGTTTCAAGTTTGCTGAATCTATTTTGGAATGTAACCGTCATCGAGATTAGATCTTTCCGGAGGGTATCCATGGTGATATCGTCGGTTGAGGGGTCGGCAATTGTCAGCCGTTTCCTACATGCCTCAGTGAATTTCTTTTCATATATACAACGTAGCAACTCATAAATATCATTGTATAATTCGTGTGTGGATACTCGATTTTTTAATTGCATTGAGGCAGCCTGTACAGGGGACATAAGAAGCTTGACATCATCTAGAAGATTGTGCCTCATCTCTTCACCTCCTGTCTTAACCTGTGCACCAATTATGGACAATGCATTCTTTCTAGTCAGGGGTATTATTTCAGCAGCCCATTCATTATTTCCAGAGAGGGGTGCGGGGACGATAGGGTGACACAGATTTTCAGAGTTGACAGCTTCTACTAAATCAGGCCTGCCAGATATGCCATAGCTTAGAGGTTGTTTGTTTTGTTTGGAACCAGTACCATGTGAGTAATGGTTTGCAGTGTGGTGGCCCAGATCTACAAGCTTACAGGAATCAAGGCAGTTGTGTATCCACTGTCTGCTCTTTATACTGTCCCTCAGAAGATCTAATGCCGTATCTGATGACTGGGCCAGGCTGAGAGCGTAGAAACATACGAAAATTCCACAGTCAAAAGAATTGGGTTGTTTTGGGAGGTTTGAGGGGACTACTGTTGTCATCCATGGTGTTATGACACCAGTTTGGTACTTTTTGGGTTTTAGGTTGTCTATTTTTGACAGTACTTTTATAATCTCAAAAGTATTTTTGTTTGGAATGTTTCTACCAAGAGGGTCTAGACATCTCACCGTATTATCTGTTGTACTAGCTACGTGGAGTACAAAGTGGTTATTCTCTTCTCCAGGCCCATATTTTGTACACTCAGGAAAGAAAAGCAGATCAGGTTTTTTCAAGTCCGAGGTACCCAGGTATAGCTTAGCTATATATTTAACTGCACTGAGAATGTCGTAATTCTGTGTTTGAAGCCTTAGAGTGAGGTGGATAGGCAGTGCAACGGTATGGTTATAATGTCGCACCAGTATTCCCAGGAATCCGTCAACTATGGTATCTGTTACCCATGTAGTGGGCAACAGAGTCTGCAAGTCTTTGGGGCTTGGTATAATTAATCCAGGACGTCGTTCATCAATATCCAATGATGACAGGTACTTTTTTACCTCCTCCGTCCTATTTGTATTCTTCTTGGTTGGGCTGCACGGGTAGACATCTATACATTCAGCCACTAAGTTGGTGCGTAACTTGGTGTCTCCTGTTGCTAGATCAGGGGAGTTATTGTCTAAGATGCTTGTTTGGTTTTTCAATGGGGCATCTACTGGGAAATCAATTTCTTCAATTAGCCCATTGAGGGCCGCCTTAACCACGTGGGGTTGCATGTCTTCTGTCTGGATGTCTGTAGATGCCGAGACAAATCTATTCTCCAAAAGTTTAGGTTTATATTTGGTATTATTATTGCTCTTCTTAGTGTGCTTCTTTCTGGGGCATTGCTGTTGTGGTGTTCGGTTTCCCCTCTTTGTTGTTGTTAACTTTGGTCTGCTGTCTGTAACCTTCTTGAGCTCTGATGTGGTCTCAGATGCAGCAATTAATCTAGGGGTATCAGAGATTGGGGTAGGTGGGTTTGGTTGATTATCATTTTTGTCTGGTCCGTATCTGGGAATTAAGTTACATTGTGTTTGTGAGGTGTAAGTAGTTGCAGCAGGGTTTGTGGCTGTGCCAGAAGGGGTTGCTGGTGCGGAAGTAATTATGGTGCTGGCATTCCTAGTACACCATGATCCGTTGCCCATAAGATCCTCTATGATAGTAGCAGTATTTGACTTAGGTGTTAGTTTTGTCTGGGTTGCTTGTATGGGTGTTGGTTGTGCTGGAAGTGTGGAATGAGGCGGGGATGTAGATTTATGTTCGGGCATCGTTTGTTGTAAATGCTTAGCTGGCATGGGCAATGGTTGAGACACAGGTGTATGTTGAGACTGGGATGCTGCTAGTGGTTTATGTTTGTTTGATTTAGGAACTTTGTTTGGATGCAGCATGGACTTCCTTTTAGTGATTGCTGCCTTTAGGGACCTCGCTTGCAGTAGTTGGGGGGCGGGGCCTTTGCTCCTTGTGTGAGGCCTGCCTGTGTGTGTCTTAGTCTGGAGTGCGGGAGGGTGTGCTATGTGGGTGTCCTCAGTGATGGTTTGGCTGGTGTTAATGCTGTCATTGCCCGGAAAGTCTGATGAGACAGTGTGGGGTGAAGTAGTTGTCAGTAGATCTAGTGTCCCAATGGATTTGTACAGTACATTGCTAGGACTGCAAACGGCAGTATTAGGTACGGCACCGGTATATATTGGCACTGAGTTTACAACCAACCTCATACCCATACAGTTATCTTGTTTCCCAATGTCCGCTGTAGTAGGTGCCGTCATTGTCTCGGTAAGCACATTACAGGTGGAGTTACCATCCGTCTCCACGCCCCCCTGGTCCAGGTCACTGGGTCTACTAGTACCCGGACATATAGGATGAATATGATTCACCAGTCAGTGACGAGTTGGTTAGCAGTGCAGAGTTGAGAGATGTACCCAGGTGTAGGTTTGGGCAGGCAGCAGCGCGAATAATTTTTCTTACAGCATCTCGAGAGGCTTCCATTAATATTGGTCTTATCTGGGTAACGTTATAAAGTGTTTCGTTCGATACATAATTCCCGACATTTAACAGCGACCTCAGTTGTTTCCTATAGTGTGCGTCAATCCGGTCAAGATTGGTGACAGAGAGTGCTCCAAAGATATATTGCGTGAGTTAATTGTGCCCTCCAGATGAGTTAGATAGGCTTGAGAAGAGAGTGCTCCCCAGTAAAAGTAAAGGTAAAGGTTAAGTAAAAGGTTAAGTAAAAGTAAAGTAAAAAAAGTTTAAAAAAAAGAGTTTGATTGGCTTGACAAGAGTGTGAGAGATTTGAGTTAACTGTTTTATTGTGCTCTCCAGATGAGTTAGATAGGCTTGACAAGAGTGTGAGAGATTTGAGTTAACTGTTTTATTGTGCCCTCCAGATGAGTTAGATAGGCTTGACAAGAGAGTGAGCGATTTTAGTTAACTGTTTTATTGTGCCCTCCCGGTGAGTCAGATAAGTTTTTGACAAGCAAGAGAGTGTTTTATTTTTCCCTCCAGATCGTATAAAGTCGTTTTATGCTAAACAATTATTCTTCATAACGCCTTAATATCCTTAGAGTTAGTGGACATATGGATGGTAATATAGTGGGCATATAATTGAATTATATCTTGCATGGAAGTATATACTGTAGTAAATGTTTTAACTGAGTTGGATAGGTAATATTGTTGTCAACAATAATCCGGCGGATGCGATACCCTCATTGAGAACTATCATTTGTGTTAGATTTGCGATCAAACATGCTTACATCAAAATTGTAGCTAAACAATTTATCTTCTTTTCTGATTGTCTGATCAACAGACAGTCCTACTGTCTGTACCTTAGCTTATGTGATTAAGAATACAATTATGGGTTATGGAGATGATATTCAGCTGTGGCATATTGTCCTTATCTGTAAATTACCATTGATTTTTTGAATATACAATTGTACGTAAGAGTAACTGTTGTTTGTTGTCGTCAACAATACAAATAAATTTTCTCATCATAAATCACTGCTCGGTACCTATAGAGCACGATAATTCCTAATTATTGCGAGAAAAAAATGGCAGTTTGGCCATGGGGGGTTAATTTGCTATTTCAAGATCAGAATTGTGTTACCAAATTATGGCTGATTTTCTAGCAACTCCTTACAATAGCAATTCACCGAAATTTTGTAAAATTACACAAAATAAGTTATAAGAGGGGTACTACTACTACTACTAGGTCGAGCGAACTCGGACAGTGGAAATGAGATCCTTCCAGGCTTCCCGATTCTCCATAGTTGTCGCAATTTCGTTTCTCCCAAGTTCAGTATCCCTTTCAAGTTGATCTATATATGTTATGGCCGGTCGTCCACGACTACGCTTTCCATGAGTTGGTTGCCAGAGAAGTAGATCTGGTATGACCTCGTCTTTACTTCGCCAGCAGTGCCTACTGAATCTTAATCTGCGTTCACGGAGGGTGGTTGATACAGGTGGTATTGTACCATAAAGCTCGGCGTTTGTCATGTGTTGTCTCCAGCTGATGTTTAGGGCTGCCCTTAGTAGTCTTGTGTAGCAACCATCAATTCGTTGTTCAAGTGATTTAGTCAGTGTCCAGGTCTCACCCCCGTATAAAAATACACTTTCCACTGTGGCTCGAAAGAACTTGGTCTTCAGGTGCCTGGAGAGATCTGATTTCCAGATGGTATCCATTTTTGATAGAGCTACCCAAGCCTTTGCTTTCCTAACTTCTATGTCCTTTTTGCTACTCTCTATCCATGATCCAAGGTACTGGAAGTCATCGACCTGCCTTAGTTGATTATTATCAATGGTTGTCAAGTTTCCATCAACATTAAAGGTCATGAATTCGGTCTTAGTAGCATTTATATGCAATCCAACCTCCTTAGCAGCCCTCTCCACTTTATTTAGTAGAAGCTGTGCATCTGCTAGCGTATTAGAGAGCAGGGCGATGTCATCCGCAAAGTCGGTGTCTGTGACTGTAGTTGCCGGATATCTACTACTTCTGCGTTCTTGAAGTGTGAATCCCAGATCTTCACCCTTTGTGGCCGTCCTCATTGCGTAATCCAGCACAATTACAAATAGTAATGGTGCTAATGTGTCACCTTGCAGTACGCCAGCCAGGATTGAGAAAAACTCAGTTTCACCATCTGGTGAGAGTACCTGCGCTTCTGTGTCACAATATAGCAATCCAATGCCAGCAACAATTACTTCTGGTATTCCATAAGCTCTTAGGATTTCAAGCATTTTACCTCTATGGATGGAGTCGAATGCCTTCTTGAAGTCCACAAAAGTCATGACTGCGGGGAGATTCTTTGACTTGATTCCTTCAATCAGTCTCCGTAGTGCAAGTATCTGAGCTATTGTTGATCTACTTGGTCGAAATCCGTTTTGGCTCTTACGCAGTAGTTTCTCTATTGTGTGGCCTAATCCTATATAGAATCATTTTATTGTATATTTTGGCAGCTACCACAAGCAGACAGATCCCACGATAGTTTGTTGGTATGCCGAGGTCTCCTTTCTTGGGGAGAGGCTTTAGTTGACCTTTAGTCCAAATTGGTGGTGGCTTTTCCCCTTTTAACATCCGGTTGCAAACATTCAATAATGGTCTATTTAACACTCCGGTTTTCCATACCTCCGCTGGGATTTCATCTAATCCACTCGCTTTATTATTAGACATGCTTTTAATGCTTCTTTGGAGTTCGGCAGGTGTGAAGTCCCCTGTTTCTATAGGTAGTGTCTTGTCATATATTTTCCTTGTAGGGCTGACCTCGATGTTTGGTGGCTGCCCAAGCAAGTTGCTGAAGTGATTTTTCCACTTCCCAACACGTTCTTGAGGACTATCGGCTTTGAGGCGCCCCTTTGCACAACTTTTCCGACCAGATACCTCATTTACAGTTTGCCAGGTAAGTCTTGATTGTTGCTGTATGTGAGCAGTTGTAATTGCTTCAGTTTTATCCTGTATGTACTTTTCCTGGCTGATGTTGTAGGCCAATTTAAGATCGTCCTTAGCTTTCTCAACCGTGTTAATGTTTTCGGATGTTGGTTGTTTGGTTTTAACTTTGTAGGCTATCTTAAGATCTTGATATTAACAATGTGTTGGCAAGCTGTATTTTTCGAGGTGTTTGTTATTATACATTTATTATAGGAAGGGATCTAGGGGTCTTTACCTCGAATGATAAGTTTATTTTACCGAAAATAACTTAACGTTTATTGGCGCAATTGTAGGACTAATCCCATCACATGCGTACTTTTTAACCGGGTAGTGTACAAATTTAAGAATCGCGTAATTTTTCTTGAAGTTAATATCTCATATCTCTCCAAACCACGTACGCGTTTCGACCTTACTGGGTCTCATCAGCGTGGTGTCGGATTCGAACCTGGGACCTCGAGGTGGAAGCCGAGACTACAACCACTAGGCCACAGGTTCTTGAGATATGGAGTATTAATTTCAAAGCCAGCTGCCATTTTATTAGCCCCTGATTTTTTTGATTATTGATATTAACAATGTGTTGGCAAGCTGTATTTTTCGAGGTGTTTGTTATTCTTAAGATCTTAAGATCTTCTCTCTTACAAGTAACCTCAGAGTTTTGCCATGGCACATACTGTTTTCGTTTAGGTTTCTGGGGGATATGCCTCTTAGCTGATTCCTTGTGGGCTGTTATTATATTCTGGTATATTGAATCGGTGGATTGGTCTTCATCCATTGACTGAAGTGCTTCAAAGCGGTTTTGAACTTCTACTGTATAAGCATCCTTTACAGAATTGTCAGTTCTGAGTTTCTCCCAGTCATAGTTGATTTGCTTGCTTGTCCTGGGTTTGCTGGCTCTCAAACTGAGTCTGATCTCTGCAGTCACAATTCTGTGGTCCGAACCAATTAGGTTGAACGAGCTGTATGACTCGCAGTTGATCATGCTATTTCTCCACTTTTTGTTTATAAGGATGTAATCCAGTTGTGCTTTGGTTCCATTAGGGTATTGAAAGGTCCATAGCTTCCCCTTACTCTTTTCGAATGTGTTGTTTGTTGGTATCAATTCACATTCTTCCATTAGGTCTAAGAGTAAGTACCCATTTCTGTTAGAACTGGTGTTATAGGTGTAACCCTTGATGTCTTCTGGGCCAATTTGCGCATTCAGGTCACCAGCAATGACTTTAACATTGTGTTTCGGGATGTCCTTAATAAGTCCAGTCAGTTCTTCATAAAACTTGACTGCTTGTTCTGGCTCTGATGCATTGGTTGGACTGTAGCAACATATAACTGTTGTCTTGGGATTCCCATCAAATGTTGCGATCATAACCCTGGAATTTATAGATTCGATGTTGTTTAGGGTCTTAAGTGCAAATGGGCTTAGCAGAATTCCTACTCCACCAATTGATGCATTGGCCGAGTTTCTTACTGCTGAGCTTGTTACTAACGTCCATCCATTTCCAATGTCATTGTACTTCATGGCAGTGTCTTCATGACAAATCCGATGTTCTTGGATGCAGATGATGTCGATGTTATATTCCATTGCCAGAGCGACCATGTCACCCTGTTTGCTCTGTGCTTTCAGCGTGCGTGCGTTCATTGTAGCAATCTTTAGTGTCTTTTTACATTTCAACAGGTTGGTTCTTCTTTCTTCTCTGTCTTCTGTTCCAGTAGCCAATTTATCGACCCCAGCCTGGTGTACCACTGAGGGACGCGGTCCTTGTTGACCCGGGCGACGACCGAGCCGGTATTTCTCCTGGAGGGTTCTCATACTCATATCTTTCATCTTCGTTAATTTGCTATTTCAAGATCAGAATTGTGTTACCAAATTATGGCTGATTTTCTAGCAACTCCTTACAATAGCAATTCACCGAAATTTTGTAAAATTACACAAAATAAGTTATAAGAGGGGTCGTTGCAGAATATTCCTACCTAAAATGCACTAGATGATTCCAATACCCGAGTGCTACATTAATTGGGATGTGAAGATCGACCACTACCAAATATACTCTAAGAGAAACACCACAGTTAAAAGTTGTTTACAGTTAAAGAGTTGTTTACAGTTAAAGAGTTGTTTACAGTTAAAGAGTTATTTACAGTTAAAGAGTTGTTTACAGTTAAAGAGTTGTTTACTTTACAGTTAAAGAGTTGTTTACAGTTAAAGAGTTGTTTACAGTTAAAGAGTTGTTAACAGTTAAAGAGTTATTTACAGTTAAAGAGTTGTTTACAGTTAAAGAGTTGTTTACAGTTAAAGAGTTGTTTACAGTTAAAGAGTTGTTTACAGTTAAAGAGTTGTTTACAGTTAAAGAGTTGTTTACAGTTAAAGAGTTGTTTACAGTTAAAGAGTTGTTTACAGTTAAAGAGTTGTTTACAGTTAAAGAGTTGTTTACAGTTAAAGAGTTATTTACAGTTAAAGAGTTGTTTACAGTTAAAGAGTTGTTTACAGTTAAAGAGTTGTTTACAGTTAAAGAGTTGTTTACAGTTAAAGGGTTGTTTTATAGTTAAAGGGTTGTTTTATAGTTAAAGAGTTGTTTTATAGTTAAAGAGTTATTTACAGTTAAAGAGTTGTTTTCAGTTAAAGAGTTGTTTACAGTTAAAGTGTTGTTTACAGTTAAAGAGTTGTTTACAGTTAAAGAGTTGTTTACAGTTAAAGAGTTGTTTTATAGTTAAAGAGTTGTTTTACAGTTAAAGAGTTGTTTTACAGTTAAAGAGTTATTTACAGTTAAAGAGTTGTTTACAGTTAAAGAGTTGTTTACAGTTAAAGGGTTGTTTTATAGTTAAAGAGTTGTTTTATAGTTAAAGAGTTATTTACAGTTAAAGAGTTGTTTACAGTTAAAGAGTTGTTTACAGTTAAAGTGTTGTTTACAGTTAAAGAGTTGTTTACAGTTAAAGAGTTGTTTTATAGTTAAAGAGTTGTTTTACAGTTAAAGAGTTGTTTTATAGTTAAAGAGTTGTTTTACAGTTAAAGAGTTGTTTTACAGTTAAAGAGTTGTTTACAGTTAAAGAGTTGTTTACAGTTAAAGAGTTGTTTACAGTTAAAGAGTTGTTTACAGTTAAAGGGTTGTTTTATAGTTAAAGAGTTGTTTTATAGTTAAAGAGTTATTTACAGTTAAAGAGTTGTTTACAGTTAAAGAGTTGTTTACAGTTAAAGAGTTGTTTACAGTTAAAGAGTTGTTTACAGTTAAAGAGTTGTTTTACAGTTAAAGAGTTGTTTACAGTTAAAGAGTTGTTTACAGTTAAAGGGTTGTTTACAGTTAAAGAGTTGTTTTACAGTTAAAGAGTTGATTTACAGTTAAAGAGTTGTTTACAGTTAAAGAGTTGTTTACAGTTAAAGAGTTGTTTACAGTTAAAGAGTTGTTTACAGTTAAAGAGTTGTTTACAGTTAAAGAGTTGTTTACAGTTAAAGAGTTGTTTTACAGTTAAAGAGTTGTTTACAGTTAAAGAGTTGTTTACAGTTAAAGAGTTGTTTACAGTTAAAGAGTTGATTTACAGTTAAAGAGTTGTTTACAGTTAAAGAGTTGTTTACAGTTAAAGAGTTGTTTACAGTTAAAGAGTTGTTTACAGTTAAAGAGTTGTTTTATAGTTAAAGAGTTGTTTTACAGTTAAAGAGTTGTTTATAGTTAAAGAGTTGTTTACAGTTAAAGAGTTGTTTACAGTTAAAGAGTTGTTTTACAGTTAAAGAGTTGTTTTACAGTTAAAGAGTTGTTTTATAGTTAAAGAGTTGTTTTATAGTTAAAGAGTTGTTTTACAGTTAAAGAGTTGTTTTACAGTTAAAGAGTTGTTTACAGTTAAAGAGTTGTTTTACAGTTAAAGAGTTGTTTTACAGTTAAAGAGTTGTTTTACAGTTAAAGAGTTGTTTTATAGTTAAAGAGTTGTTTTATAGTTAAAGAGTTGTTTTACAGTTAAAGAGTTGTTTTACAGTTAAAGAGTTATTTACAGTTAAAGAGTTGTTTACAGTTAAAGAGTTGTTTACAGTTAAAGAGTTGTTTACAGTTAAAGAGTTGTTTACAGTTAAAGGGTTGTTTTATAGTTAAAGGGTTGTTTTATAGTTAAAGAGTTGTTTTATAGTTAAAGAGTTATTTACAGTTAAAGAGTTGTTTTCAGTTAAAGAGTTGTTTACAGTTAAAGTGTTGTTTACAGTTAAAGAGTTGTTTACAGTTAAAGAGTTGTTTACAGTTAAAGAGTTGTTTTATAGTTAAAGAGTTGTTTTACAGTTAAAGAGTTGTTTTACAGTTAAAGAGTTATTTACAGTTAAAGAGTTGTTTACAGTTAAAGAGTTGTTTACAGTTAAAGGGTTGTTTTATAGTTAAAGAGTTGTTTTATAGTTAAAGAGTTATTTACAGTTAAAGAGTTGTTTACAGTTAAAGAGTTGTTTACAGTTAAAGTGTTGTTTACAGTTAAAGAGTTGTTTACAGTTAAAGAGTTGTTTTATAGTTAAAGAGTTGTTTTACAGTTAAAGAGTTGTTTACTAGTTAAAGAGTTGTTTTACAGTTAAAGAGTTGTTTACAGTTAAAGAGTTGTTTACAGTTAAAGAGTTGTTTACAGTTAAAGAGTTGTTTACAGTTAAAGAGTTGTTTACAGTTAAAGGGTTGTTTTACAGTTAAAGAGTTGTTTTACAGTTAAAGAGTTGTTTACAGTTAAAGAGTTGTTTACAGTTAAAGAGTTGTTTACAGTTAAAGAGTTGTTTACAGTTAAAGAGTTGTTTACAGTTAAAGAGTTGTTTACAGTTAAAGAGTTGTTTACAGTTAAAGAGTTGTTTACAGTTAAAGGGTTGTTTACAGTTAAAGAGTTGTTTACAGTTAAAGAGTTGATTTACAGTTAAAGAGTTGTTTACAGTTAAAGAGTTGTTTACAGTTAAAGAGTTGTTTACAGTTAAAGAGTTGTTTACAGTTAAAGAGTTGTTTACAGTTAAAGAGTTGTTTACAGTTAAAGAGTTGTTTACAGTTAAAGAGTTGTTTACAGTTAAAGAGTTGTTTACAGTTAAAGAGTTGTTTACAGTTAAAGAGTTGTTTACAGTTAAAGAGTTGTTTACAGTTAAAGAGTTGTTTTACAGTTAAAGAGTTGTTTTACAGTTAAAGAGTTGTTTTACAGTTAAAGAGTTGTTTACTAGTTAAAGAGTTGTTTACAGTTAAAGAGTTGTTTACAGTTAAAGAGTTGTTTACAGTTAAAGAGTTGTTTACAGTTAAAGAGTTGTTTACAGTTAAAGAGTTGTTTACAGTTAAAGAGTTGTTTTATAGTTAAAGAGTTGTTTTACAGTTAAAGAGTTGTTTACAGTTAAAGAGTTGTTTTACAGTTAAAGAGTTGTTTACAGTTAAAGAGTTGTTTACAGTTAAAGAGTTGTTTACAGTTAAAGAGTTGTTTTACAGTTAAAGAGTTGTTTACAGTTAAAGAGTTGTTTATAGTTAAAGAGTTGTTTACAGTTAAAGAGTTGTTTACAGTTAAAGAGTTGTTTACAGTTAAAGAGTTGTTTACAGTTAAAGAGTTGTTTACAGTTAAAGAGTTGTTTACAGTTAAAGAGTTGTTTTATAGTTAAAGAGTTGTTTTACAGTTAAAGAGTTGTTTACAGTTAAAGAGTTGTTTACAGTTAAAGAGTTGTTTTACAGTTAAAGAGTTGTTTTACAGTTAAAGAGTTGTTTTATAGTTAAAGAGTTGTTTTACAGTTAAAGAGTTGTTTACAGTTAAAGAGTTGTTTTATAGTGAAGGTTTGTAGTAATTCAATTTCTTCCAGCAGATCAACAATATTTGTCGCCTTTATACGAAGTATATTTAATGAAGTGAATCCAATAGGTGCCGCCCTCATGCCACTCTTCAATCTCTTCATCTACACACGAACCGTTGTCGTAGTAGTGTTTGCACCAACAAAATGTAGGTACACCACCACAATCGTGGAATTCCCGATAAACGAATTGATGGTTGCTACACAGGACTACCAAAGGCAGCCCTAAACATCAGCTGGAGACAACACATGACAAACGCTGAGCTTTTTGGTACAATACCAGCTGTATCAACCACCCTCCGCGAACGCAGATTATGATTCAGTGGGCACTGCTGGAGAAGTAAAAACGAGGTCCAGGCCCGTAGCCAGGATTTTAAAAGGGTGGTTCGTTTTTTTTTAAAAAAGGGCACTTTTTAAAATTGTTTAAAATAAACAAATATCCATTGGTTTAGCCAGACATATTAAGGTACTGTAGGAATAGGGCAGAGAGGGGTTGGGGGGGGGGGGGGGGGGGGATTGGATGATCTGAAGCCCGATACGAAATGTGTGGGGTACTTTTTAATTTAATTAATTTATTATTATTAATTAATTTAATTAATTATTTAATTATAATTTTACATTGGCACTGGGATAATGTGAACCGTAACTGTTCTAGCTGCTAATGTAACATTGCTTAAATTATTTTATTTTTATTCATTTGTAATTTTGCTAATGTAAATTTTCTTTGCCGGAAAGGGCACTTTTACGAATAGGTGAATATATTTAAAAGGAGAACATTTCTCAAAAAGGGCACATTTCCCACATGTGTTCGTATAAAAGGGCACATTTCCCAAACATGTGTTCGTATAAAAGGGCACATTTCCCAAACATGTGTTCGTATAAAAGGGCACATTTCCCAAACATGTGTTCGTATAAAAGGGCACATTTCCCAAACATGTGTTCGTATAAAAGGGCACATTTCCCAAACATGTGTTCGTATAAAAGGGCACATTTCCCAAACATGTGTTCGTATAAAAGGGCACATTTCCCAAACATGTGTTCGTATAAAAGGGCACATTTCCCAAACATGTGTTCGTATAAAAGGGCACATTTCCCAAACATGTGTTCGTATAAAAGGGCACATTTCCCAAACATGTGTTCGTATAAAAGGGCACATTTCCCAAACATGTGTTCGTATAAAAGGGCACATTTCCCAAACATGTGTTCGTATAAAAGGGCACATTTCCCAAACATGTGTTCGTATAAAAGGGCACATTTCCCAAACATGTGTTTGTATAAAAGGGCACATTTCCCAAACATGTGTTCGTATAAAAGGGCACATTTCCCAAACATGTGTTCGTATAAAAGGGCACATTTCCCAAACATGTGTTCGTATAAAAGGGCACGTTTCTCAAAATGGCGGTTCGTTCGAACCAACGAACCCCCCCTGGCTACGGGCCTGAGGTCATACCAGATCACACTAGGTAGACGTTCCCATGGAAGACCGGCTTTGACATAAGACACGAAATTTCCACTGTCCGAGCTCTCTCGACCTAGTAGTAGTAGTATATTAGCACAGATAAAGTAATGTATACTGTTTTTGTAGCTTTGGTGTAAGTCTGCAGCTGTATGACCTGGATATCTGCTGCTTCTACGTTATTGTCTTCAGTCCATGGGCATCAACTTGTCCCATCCAGTTATATGATTATTGGAGTTGGGACTTTTTGTCCAACAAGTCAATCTAACGCGCGTGTCAACTATTTCCCAGATACACATTAAATGGGGATCGATCTGTGGGACTTATGATACCCAGCTACGAATGCACGCACCTGGCTGGCGTAGGGGGAACAGAGAAAAGCCGCGTGATAAACGCGGTGAAAAAACTAACAGTCCCGCTGTAAAGAGTATGGCTCCAACTGGAATCAGATCGATGCCAGTACATACCAGTCACCCGCGGGGGTCAGAAATTTATTTCTAATATAAACTTTACGTTTCTGTTGTAAGTTACGATAACCTAAACTCAACCCCCACTGCTGCGGCTTGTGATTTCCTTGGAAATGCAATCCAAGACCTGACCGCATTAACATCACTCGGATAAAGTTTCATTGCATCGTTCTTGAAATTTCGATTCCTCAAACTTTACTTCAAAAGCAAAAGAAGTCGAAGAGCGAACCGTAAAATGTAATGTCTGTAAAGTAAACTGTCTTTCTTTACATTAACTACCGGTGGTACTATAGTATTTATCTTATTGAACTACACATAGTTTGGTATAACTAAAACGGGATGGGGTTGTATCTGCCCAGGTTTTTTAATATTTATTTGTTTGTACTTCCCATCTGTTTCACACATACGTAGTTCCGCCTTTAGAGATAGGACATGCACTTAAAAAAGAAATGTATTAGATAGGAGAGCAAGTGTAAGGGCCAAGTGGTTGAATGCGCTACTGATGAGGCCTGTTTAGCACTGGTTCAACATCCATCCTCTGAAGATGAAGACGTACTTCCCCATTTTTTCCATTTCTGAGCATAACCATAAATATTACAAATAATAATATCCAACCGCTTAAGATTATGCAAATGGGTTTTTAGATTACGATGCATTAAATAGGGTGGTGGGTGCTTATATTGAATTTCAGCTGTCGCATACTACTAAGACCACACGCCAGTGCTGGTACCTAGAGTGTCTGAAAACTGACCTACAGGGGTAGCCTATGTATATAATATTACAACAATCTCACCTGCATCATAAACTATTGCTGCTTCGACAAGAAATATACATAACACAAGACCACCAAACACATTTATAAGGCTAAACCTTAAAAGAAATAAGATATTTGTTATTAAAAATTCTGACATTCTAATTACAAGTGATGTTGATGATTTCTAAAAAAATAAAAATGGGGAAAAACCACTAAGTTGGAGAGGCCTTTCTTTATTAGGGTCTTTAAGTGCGACAGGGGGGAAAACTGGACGCAAAACCCGCCTTGGCGAATTAATATCCCGCCTCAATGTTAAATTCTCAATTTAGGGAAACCTCATCAATTTAGGGATTTCCCCCCCCCCCCCCCCCCCCATCTGCTTTAAGTAGGCATAGGCAGTTGAGTGTCGTTCGGTTAGGCCTACCAAATGATTGTATATGTATAGTATTGCCGGTCTGTAGCTGTTTCTTTACCTTATATTAAATTAAAACTTCAATATAACAATTATACTTACCCTGCATGTATCATAATCAACTGTAGTATAAACTATACCAAACGTTTATAATTTACCAAATGCCAGGCGCGATTAATAAGCTACAGCGAGATGTGGGAAACAGTTCTACTTTTTGTTCCCATGTAATAATATATTATATTCACACTATAAAATCAAAAGCATACCTAAATAGTAGGCCTACGCTTTTGTTGTAGAAGATGTGAATTCTTATTTCTTCAAAGTAATTTTAATTTAGTTAATTTACCTACCAAAAGGGACAAAATAGAAAAATAACACTTAGCAAAAACAACTAATCTGGAATATTTGGAAATATTTACGCATGTACGTGTGTTGTGTATAGGGCCGAGGTATACTACAAACAACAGGCCATGCAACGACCAGAACTTATTACTCCATAAATAATGGTTCATACAGTATCAATGTCTTCTGGAATTTGTAATTAAGTATTATTTTGTATTTGTACACTAAATTGGCTAAGTAGCTAGCAATTTCTAAAAATAAACTAAATTTTAGGCGATAGAAAGTCATTTGGTTTAAAGGTAAAATCACAAATAATTACAAGTTAAAAGAGAGGATTTGCCTAACTTATACATTTAGAACATTGGATTGCCTATTTACCAAACTAATGCTACTTTGTTACCCTGGCAACATCCTAACCTATTGTTATAACACTCAACATAACTGTATATGGCAGTCCATCCTAATTGCGAACTGAGAAACTCTGTTAAATTATTAATAATTAATACTTAACTGCTGGAAATACATAGAATTATATAGCCCACCTGCTTTTAGAAACCACTTACTGAGAATCAATACATTATAGTTTATTTATTGTGAAATGCCCTGCGTAGAGGGAATGACAATGTGCATCTATGTGGCATTAAATTGTGCCACATAGATGTACAATACAGTGGCTCTAATCCGTAATGTATTGATAATTATAGTCACAGACATATTATTTCATTTCGTAGAAAATGGTTCGTTTTCCCGCAATAAGAAGTTTATCAAGTCTATCATCATAAATAATACGAATATCTTCTTGCGCTCACGCAAATGAGTGGTGTCCACCACGTCTTTCAGGTAATGGCCAAAAGATAAGAGACGGTAGCTAGAAGATCTAGGTTGATCCAGGAAATTGAAGTTGCCTTCGGTAGAGTCTCTTTGGGTTTCCTCCGGTAGAGTGGAGCCTTCGGGTTGTCTCTGGTAGAGAGGAGCCTTTAGGTTGCCTCCGGTAGAGAGGAGCCTTCGGGTTGCCTCCGGTAGAGAGGAGCCTTCGGGTTGCCTCCTGTAGAGAGGAACCTTTGGGTTCCCTCCGGTAGAGAGGAGCCCTTGGGTTGCCTCCGGTAGAGTGGAGCTTTCGGGTTGCCTCCAGTAGAGAGGAACCTTCAGGTTGCCTCCAGTAGAGAGGAACTTTTGGGTTGCCTCCGGTGGAGAGGAGCCTTCGGGTTGTCTCAGGTAGAGAGGAGCCTTTAGGTTGCCTCCGGTAGAGAGGAGCCTTCGGGTTGCCTCCTGTAGAGAGGAACCTTTGGGTTCCCTCGGGTAGAGAGGAGCCCTTGGGTTGCCTCCGGCAGAGTGGAGCTTTCGGGTTGCCTCCAGTAGAGAGGAACCTTCAGGTTGCCTCCAGTAGAGAGGAACCTTTGGGTTGCCTCTGGTAGAGAGGAGCCTTCGGGTTGTCTCCGGTAGAGAGGAACCTTCGGGTTGCCTCCGGTAGAGATTAACCTTTGGGTTGCCTCCGGTAGAGAGGAGCCTTCGGGTTGCCTCCTGTAGAGAGGAACCTTTGGGTTCCCTCTGGTAGAGAGGAGCCCTTGGGTTGCCTCCGGTAGAGTGGAGCTTTCGGGTTGCCTCCAGTAGAGAGGAACCTTCAGGTTGCCTCCAGTAGAGAGGAACTTTTGGGTTGCCTCCGGTAGAGAGGAGCCTTCGGGTTGCCTCCAGTAGAGAGGAACCTTCGGGTTGCCTTCAGTAGAGAGGAGCCTTCGGGTTGCCTCCAGTAAAGAGGAGCCTTCGAGTTGCCTCCAGTAGAGAGGATCCTTCGGGTTACCTCCAGTAGGGAGGAGCCTTCGGGTTGCCTCCAGTAGAGAGGAGCCTTCGGTTTGCCTCCAGTAGAGTGGAACCTTCGGGTTGCCTCCAGTAGAGAGGAACCTTCGGGTTGCCTTCAGTGGAGAGGAGCCTTCGGGTTGCCTCCAGTAAAGAGGAGCCTTCGAGTTGCCTCCAGTAGAGAGGAACCTTTGGGTCCCTCCGGTAGAGCGGAGCCCTTGGGTTGCCTCAGGTAGAGAGGAACTTTCGGGTTGCCTCCAGTAGAGAGGAACCTTCAGGTTGCCTCCAGTAGAGAGGAACCTTTGGGTTGCCTCCAGTAGAGAGGAGCCTTCGGGTTGCCTCCGCTAGAGAGGAACCTTCGGGTTGCCTCTGGTATAGAGAGGAGCCTTCGGGTTGCCTCCGGTAGAGAGGAGCCTTCGGGTTGCCTCCAGTAGAGAGGAACCTTTGGGTTCCCTCCGGTAGAGAGGAGCCCTTGGATTGCCTCCGGCAGAGAGGAGCTTTCGGGTTGCCTCCAGTAGAGAGGAACCTTCAGGTTGCCTCCAGTAGAGAGGAACCTATTGGTTGCCTCCGGTAGAGAGGAGCCTTCGGGTTGCCTCCGGTAGAGAGAAGCCTTCGGGTTGCCTCCGGTAGACAGGAGCCTTCGGGTTGCCTCCGGTAGAGAGGAGCTTTCGGGTTACCTCCAGTAGAGAGGAGCCTTCGGGTTGCCTCCAGTAGAGAGAAGCCTTCGGGTTGCCTCCGGTAGACAGGAGCCTTCGGGTTGCCTCCAGTGGAGAAGAGCTTTCGGGTTACCTCCAGTAGAGAGGAGCCTTCGGGTTGGCTCTGGTAGAGAGGAGCCTTTTGGTTGCCTCCAGTAGAGTGGAACCTTCGGGTTGCCTCCAGTAGAGAGGAACCTTCGGGTTGCCTTCAGTTGAGAGGAGCCTTCGGGTTGCCTCCAGTAAAGAGGAGCCTTCGAGTTGCCTCCAGTAGAGAGGAACCTTTGGGTTCCCTCCGGTAGAGCGGAGCCCTTGGGTTGCCTCCGGTAGAGAGGAGCTTTCGGGTTGCCTCCAGTAGAGAGGAACCTTCAGGTTGCCTCCAGTAGAGAGGAACCTTTGGGTTGCCTCCGCTAGAGAGGAACCTTCGGGTTGCCTCTGGTATAGAGAGGAGCCTTCGGGTTGCCTCTGGTAGAGAGGATCCTTCGGGTTGCCTCCGGTAGAGAGGAACCTTTGGGTTCCCTCCGGTAGATAGGAGCCCTTGGGTTGCCTCCGGCAGAGAGGAGCTTTCGGGTTGCCTCCAGTAGAGAGGAACCTTCAGGTTGCCTCCAGTAGAGAGGAACCTTTGGGTTGCCTCTGGTAAAGAGGGCCTTCGGGTTGCCTCCGGTAGAGAGAAGCCTTCGGGTTGCCTCCGGTAGACAGGAGCCTTCGGGTTGCCTCCGGTAGAGAAGAGCTTTCGGGTTACCTCCAGTAGAGAGGAGCCTTCGGGTTGCCTCTGGTAGAGAGGAGCCTTCGGGTTGCCTCCGGTAGAGAGGAGCTTTTGGGTTACCTCCAGTAGAGAGGAGCCTTCGGGTTGCCTCCGGTAGAGAGGAACTTTTGGGTTGCCTCCGGTAGAGAGGAGCCCTCGGGTAGCCTCCAGTAGAGAGGAACCTTCGAGTTGCCTTCAGTAGAGAGGAGCCTTCGGGTTGCCTCCAGTAAAGAGGAGCCTTCGAGTTGCCTCCATTAGAGAGGATCCTTCGGGTTACCTCCAGTAGAGAGGAGCCTTCGGGTTGCCTCCTTTAGAGAGGAGCCTTCGGGTTGCCTCCAGTAGAGAGGAGCCATAGGGTTGCCTCCGGTAGACAGGAGCCTTCGGGTTGGCTCTGGTAGAGAGGAGCCTTTGGGTTGCCTCCAGTAGAGTGGAACCTTCGGGTTGCCTCCAGTAGAGAGGAACCTTCGGGTTGCCTTCAGTGGAGAGGAGCCTTCGGGTTGCCTCCAGTAAAGAGGAGCCTTCGAGTTGCCTCCAGTATAGAGGAACCTTTGGGTTCCCTCCGGTAGAGTGGAGCCCTTGGGTTGCCTCCGGTAGAGAGGAGCTTTCGGGTTGCCTCCAGTAGAGAGGAACCTTCAGGTTGCCTCCAGTAGAGAGGAACCTTTGGGTTGCCTCCGGTAGAGAGGAGCCTTCGGGTTGCCTCCGGTAGAGAGGAACCTTTGGGTTGCCTCTGGTATAGAGAGGAGCCTTCGGGTTGCCTCTTGTAGAGAGGAGCCTTCGGGTTGCCTCAGGGTAGAGAGGAACCTTTGGGTTCCCTCCGGTAGAGAGGAGCCCTTGGGTTGCCTCCGGCAGAGAGGAGCTTTCGGGTTGCCTCCAGTAGAGAGGAACCCTCAGGTTGCCTCCGGTAGAGAGGAGCCTTCGGGTTGCCTCTGGTAGAGAGAAGCCTTCGGGTTGCTTCCGGTAGACAGGAGCCTTAGGGTTGCCTCTGGTAGAGAGGAGCTTTCGGGTTACCTCCAGTAGAGAGGAGCCTTCGGGTTGCCTCTGGTAGAGAGGAGGCTTCGGGTTGCCTCCGGTAGAGAGGAGCTTTTGGGTTACCTCCAGTAGAGACGAGCCTTCGGATTGCCTCCAATAGAGAGGAGCCTTCAGGTTGCCTCTGGTATAGAGGAGCTTTCAGGTTGCTTCCAGTAGAGAGGAGCCTTCGCGTTGCCTCTGGTAGAGAGGAGCCTTCGGGTTGCCTCCGTTAGAGTGGAGCCTTCGGGTTGCCACCGGTAGAGAGGAGCTTCCGGTTTGCCTCCGGTAGAGAGGAGCCTTCGGGTTGCCTCTGGTAGAGAGGATCCTTTGGGTTGCCTCTGGTAGAGAGGATCCTTCGGGTTGCCTCCAGTAGAGAGGAGCCTTCGGGTTGCCTCCGGTAGAGAGGAACCTTCGGGTTACCTCCAGTAGAGAGTAGCCCTCGGGTTGCCTCCAGTAGAGGGGAACCTTCGTGTTGCCTCCAGTAGAGAGGAGCCTTCAGGTTGCCTCCAGTAGAGAGGAGCCCTCGGGTTGCCTCCAGTAGAGAGGAACCTTCGGCTTGCCTCCAGTAGAGAGGAGCCTTCGGGTTGCCTCCAGTAGAGAGGAGCCTTCGGGTTGCCTCCAGTAGAGAGTAACCTTCGGGTTGCCTCCAATAGAGAGGAACCTTCGGGTTGCCTCCAGTAAAAAAGAGCCTTCGGGTTGCCTCCAGTGGAGAGGAACCTTCGGGTTGCCTCCAGTAGAGAGGAGCCTTCGGGTTGCCTCCGGTAGAGAGGAGCCCTCGGGTTGCCTCTGGTAGAGAGGAGCCTTCGGGTTGCCTCCGGTAGAGAGGAGCCTTCGGGTTGCCTCCAGTAGAGAGGAACCTTCGGGTTGCCTCCAGTAGAGAGGAGCCTTCGGGTTGCCTCCAGTAGAGAGGAACCCTCGGGTTGCCTCCGGCAGAGAGGAGCATTCGGGTCGCCTCCAGTAGATAGGAACCTTTGGGTTGCCTCCGGTAGAGAGGAGCCTTCGGGTTGTCTCCGGTAGAGAGGAACCTTTGGGTTGTCCCCAGTAGAGAGGAAGATTCACTATCACTTATTAGTGTTAACTTATTAGTGTTAACAGTATCTTCCCTTTGTGGTTGATCATAAATTGGATTTAAGAATTCCCCTCCTGTACCACCCACTATTACCCCAGACCTTGAGTTTGATGTCATTGTATTATCACTGGTTTGTCCCCCTTGATTTACTTGCCATGCTTTCATCTGCATATAGTCATTCATTGTTGGATTTCTCCCAGTCATATGGAATTGCTGAGCCTGCCATGCAATGAATGCTTCATAATATTCAGGAGACATATGGGCCATTCCCGTGCCAAAACTGAAACCTCCACCACCACTTCCCATAGCTATACCTGAATCAGACCCTGACCCTCCACGACCACGTACTACATATGATACCTTGCGGTTTCTATCAGCAGCCATAACTGGTTTTTTCTTGCCTTTTAAAGCTGCAGATAGCTCATCAGAAGTCATTGCATTTTTCTGTGCATAATTTATTTTAACTTCCGCTTCCTTTTCATTTTGTTTTTTTGCTGCTTCTTGCCTTTCCTTTTCCTCTTGATTTCTCTTATGTTCATCCTTTTTTCTTTTGATTTCATTTTGATGTTCAATTTCTTCCTGATGTCTTTTTTCTTCTAAACGTTTGCGTTCCTCTTCTTGTTTCTTCTTTCTTTCATCTGCTTCTCTTTTTCTTTTCATTTCCTCTTCCCTCCTTGCATTTTCTGTTTCTTTTCTTTTTCTTTCCTTTTCATCCTCTTCTTTTTTCCTTCGTTCTTCTGCTGCATTTTTTTGAGCTTTTTCTCTTTCCTCATCTTGAAGACGTTTTCTTTCTTTCTCTTCATCTTGTTTTTTCTTCCTTCTTTGTGCTTCTTCTTTGGCTTTTAGTTGCCTATCATGTTCTTCCTTCCTTGACTTTTCTTTGCTTATCTTGTTCTTCTCTTTCCTTTCTCTGATTATCTTGTTCTTCCTTGACACTTCTATGTCTCTCATCTTCTTCTTCTGTGCTTCTTCTTTGGCTTTTAATTGTTTTTGTTGTTCTTCCTTAGCCCTCATTTGTCTATCTTGTTCTTCTCTCTCCTTTCTTTGTCTATCTTGTTCTTCTCTCTCCTTTCTTTGTCTATCTTGTTCTACTCTCTCCTTTCTTTGTCTCTCTTCTCTTTCTCTTTTTTCTCTATCCTTTCTTTGTCTATCTTGTTCTACTCTCTCCTTTCTCTTTCTATCTTGTTCTTCTCTCTCCTTTCTTTGTCTATCTTGTTCTACTCTCTCCTTTCTCTTTCTATCTTGTTCTTCTCTCTCCTTTATTTGTCTATCTTGTTCTACTCTCTCCTTTATCTTTCTATCTTGTTCTTCTCTCTCCTTTCTTTGCCTATCTTGTTCTTCTCTCTCCCTTTGTTGCCTTTCTTGTTCTTCTCTCTCTCTTCTTTGTCTGCCACGTTCTTATGCCTCTCTATCTTGCCTGTCTCGTTCTTCTCTAATTTTCCTTTGGTTTTCAAGTTCATCTCCTAGTTTTTTACCTTCTAGTTCTTTCTGTAGTTTAATTTGTTTATCGTTCAATCTATTTACTTCAGCTTCTGCCTTTGTCTGTGCATATACCGCATTTTCCTTGTCTTTCCCAATTCTCCAGTTTTCATTTTGTAACTCCTCTAATTGAGTTCGCAACTTTAAGTTTTCATTCGTCATTGCATTATTCATTTCGACAGTACGTCTCAAGTTAATTAGATCCTTATTAGCTTCATTATTCTTATGTACTTCATTTCTGTATTTCTCTTCCAGTTCTTGGAACTTCCTTTCGATATCTATTGTTTTCTGTCTCTGTTTTTGTAACTCACTCTCATTTAGGATGTTTGCATGTATTCTTGTCTCCATATCTTTTAATTTTGAGATCATTTCTCTTTGCCTGTTTTCATACTCCAATTTTAAATCATACATTTCTTTCTGATGCTGATCTTTCAAATTGTTAATTTCTGATTCCATTTCATATTTTTGATTATCTATTTCTTCTCTGAGATTTCTGCACTGATTTTCCAACTCTTTATTCTTATTTATCATTGCAGCAATTTCTTCTTCATACTTTCCAAGCGTATTTTCAATATATATCTTGTTTTTTGCTTCTAATGACCCCGTGGAAGATTGCAATCGTGGATATGGTAGATGCAGAACAAAGTCACGTGTGGTATCTTGTTTTCTGCAGTAATTGTGTGCTTGTGGTAACTCCAGCAAAGTGAGACTTATTTCATGCAACTTGGAATATTCTTTTGCATACTCTCTAAGTGGACTTGAATCTACAGATCGGGATGGACACGCCCTTGTTCTCATATCGTATTTATCACCATGTAGCTTGAAACTTACCGATAATTTACCAGACCTAGGTGCCCGTGTCTCACTGCTCAAGCTGCGGTATGGTCGGTCTAATAGAGAGCTCTCTAGTGTGGCATCTTTATAATTGCTATTAGTGAATTGATCCAACCTTGATAGTCTGGATGTTCGTATCAGACTGTCTTCCACCCCTCCGCCGGAATCAGTATCATTGCTTTCACTCCATACTTGTCTGTCAACTGGTGACTGTACATATGGTGCTCTATTGCGAGCTGGTGAGTGAGTATGCAGGCAGTATTTGCATTCTTTCAGTGAATGTGGATAGTAATACTGTTGATTCATATTGACTTCCTTTTGTTTTATCGGGAGGTTGTAGTTAGGTAACGGTACTGTGCTATTGGCCGTCATCGCATTACCAAGGGTTGCTGTCAGGTAATCTAATTTTTGTTGAAGATCGTCTGGTATGTTATTATTCTGGGTTGTGCCATGTACTGATCTCAAAAGTGGCCTCCCTACATTGCTGTACATTTTCTGTAAATACGATTGGTCAGTGTTGGAATGTTCCCAGTATTTCATTGTTCTCTGAGTGTTGTCTTCCTTATTGGCCGCAGCTGTTAGTAGTTCATCTTCTATATGTTTCTTTATGTTGCATATATATTGCTGGTGTTGTTCGTATTGGTTAAGTAACTGACCCTCGTGTTTATTCTCCAGGTCATCTAGTAAGTGGTTAAGTCGATTCTTTAGATATAGTTTATGTTTCAATGCCATCACATTATAAAACACTTCATATAAATCAGTTTTACAAGTTAAATAAATAATAATAATGTTGAAAATTATTATCGAAAACTTAAAACTCTAACTAAATTGTATGGTTGAAATCCGTTGTCTATTTCATACTTGATATATTGTTATTTTGTATAATTGATCGTTGTATTGCAATGGAGTAACTATGATACCTTGAGAATGGCTACACAATGTGCAGTTAAAGCCATTGTCCCATATTCTTATAATTCTAATTTTTGGCACTATGATTAATTGTGATTTCGCTGAGTTACCCATGTTTTTAACACTGCTTTGCTTGTAGCAGGCTGCAATGTTAATAAACTGTATGTTAAGTATAATGTTACTTGTACCATTAACGCGAATTAATATTTTTACAATAGAGGCATTCCTTTAACAATGTAAAGATTATGCCGATTTAATCCAAGAAGTAAGTATAGTACAATACACATGGTATTCATAGTAACTTCAAGATGTGGTTGAAGTTAAGTTTATTATTAATGCTTGTGCACAATATATACCCAGACAATATTATAATTAAATATTTGAGACAGTTAAACTGAAATGTACAGAAGTTATTTTGAGTCTATTTAAAATTTTGCTGCTTTGAAGGTGAGACTCCAGTTGGCATGCGTTTTAGATCAACTGAATTAGTTAACGAAAGGCCGCATTTCAAAATCAAATAGAGACGTATTATACTAGTAACCCCCCACCCCCACTTTAACTGAATAACGTGGCTCGAGGCTCGCTCCTCCACAACCGTACCGAATTTCACGTAGACGAAATGGTTCCACATCACATAATTAGTATAATAAACAATGTATGATAACCATATTATTTACCATCCTTATTGCATTAGCCTCTGCTGGAGAGGAGCCTTCGGGTTGCCTCTGGTAGAGAGAAGCCTATTTGGGTTGCCTCTCGTAGCGCGAATATCGCGATACCACCGTGGTCTATTAACTAATTATTAGCAATTACAAGTAGAACATGTAGCAAACAAGTACTGTAATAATGTGCAGCTATCACTCAGTACTGTAATAATGTGCAGCTATCACTCAGTACTGTAATAATGTGCAGCTATCACTCTGTAAAAGCTGCTGTGGGATATAACTGGCCCCTTTTTGCTTCGCAATCCAGTTTCCCCCAGGCGCTGGAATACTCTAAAAAGGTTCTCTAACTGTATATATATTCCCCTCGCCCGCAAGGTACCGTTACAGGTGTTTTAACGGACATAAAAGTCATTCTGCTATATACGTGTTTTGGCGGACATGGTAAGGCAAAAAACCTGTAATGCACCAACTACCTTTCACAGCTTAGCCGTGATGATTCATATTATGACATCTAACAGCTGGTTGCTGACATGGAAACAGCCATTGGATGCATGGTTCTTTGTTTGGCTTGAGCCAATCAGAGCGATTTTTCCTGTCGACGTGTAGCTTTTCAGCCGATCATAAGGAGAGTGTTCAGTCTTACTGCCTTACTTGATACTTTGTTGTTATTGCTGTCTAAGCCAGAAACACCGGCTTTTTGGGAAGAACTCTAGTAAACTGCTTAGATTATAGAAAGTATAACTGTTACCGGCGGTGTTACCTCACTTAATTTAACTGCACTAATCATATTGTTTGTACTGCTATTTACCGTCAGTTATTAATTGTATCTATTTGTTGATGGAAATATTGCTCTTTGGAGAATACGGATAAATCACCCAAAATTCCCAATTTTCTTGATACACTACAGGTTAGAGAGGCGGGCTATATATAACAATTGCGATTTATATCAATGTGGTGTGTATTGAATCTAATGTTATTTAGTAGACACTACCTGAGTCAATTGCTGTTCTCTTTATGTGTGATCAAATATACTGACGATCGGCAGAATAGTGTGCATGATTGTGAGTGTGATGTGACTGGTAACAAAGCATTTCCTAAAGAATGCGACTTATACTTTAATCATAAGCCTTATCGTTGCGTTTAGTATAAGTCCTAGCTCTGTTTAAATAGATAGAGCGCCACGTCCTAAAGGAACTGTTAATATTTCCCGAAAGTTAATAATATCTGTCAGAAATTACATATTAGCGATCAATCGAATAATACAGTAGGCTTACACTGCAACCTTACACTGCAATAATAAAATCTAAGCATCCGAATTCAGCCTCCCGGGTGTAGATCCATCGGGTGAATGATCGCGCATGGGCTGGCTTCGGCTAATGTTTTGTTTATTAGCATAAAATATTGTCGTATGCTAAAGGTGTGTTAATTAACTAAAAGACATATAAATTTTGGCAGGTTAAACTGCTAAAGGTCTTCAAAAGCGCGAACAGTAACAGTTATACTTTATTGCAGTGTAAGCATTAAATACAGTTTAATACTGTTCTGTCGAACAGTAACAGTTTATGATCTTATTGCAGTAGGCAATAGGGTTGCAAAATACCGTAGTGACTGGTAAAACTGAACCGGTACTTCTGTAAGTCAGTAGGCCTAATTGTCATCACCGGTACTGGTACTGCTGTACAAGTACATTTAGTATTATTCGATTTTGATTATTGTATACTGGTAGGTCTTAGTACTTAATCAGGGACTGCAGCCCTGAATTTTTATTGAGATTCTACTTATTTCTGTCGGTTTTATTTCCTAGTAAGTTAACATTGAGCTGAAGACGTGTAAGTCTGCTCAGATTGTTCAAATAATTGTAGGCTGAACTGCTGTCTGACTGTGTTGAGTTTGGAGAGATTACGGCGTGTGTAGAGTTTGTCTGATAAAGTGCCGTTAGTAAGTTGGGGCAGCCATATGCGGTAAGGTCAATCCCCTCTTAAAGAATAAGTCGTACTACCGTGTTAGAACGCATACTAACTAACAGTTTCAGAGTCTGCATATACTGTAGTTTATTTAGGCTTGATCGTAGTCTGCCAGTGTTTTAGCCTGTGTTTGTTTGTGTGGTCTGTTCAGGTACCGTAATAGTTATTACTCAAATATTTGTAGGCTGGATTGTTGTCTAGCTATTTTTTAGGTCTGAAGGGATTGCTGCGTGTGTAGAGTTGGTCTGATCAAGTGCCGTTAGTAAGTTGGGGCAGCCATAAGCGGTAAGGTCAATCCCCTCTTAAAGAGTAAGTCGTACTACCGTGTTAGAACGCATACTAACTAACAGTTTCAGAATCTGCACATACAGTAGTTTATTTAGGCTTAGTGGTAGTCTGCCAGCGTTTGGTTTGTATTTTGTTTGAGTATTCTGTACGGGTAGCGTAATATTTATTATTCAGAGTTTATGCGATTATTCGCAACATTCATGTCCCCAAGTTTATTCCTACAGTAATTGTGTTTGTTACACATACCGTTATAGTTAAACTAACCCCGGTACTACATCAGGGCTGCTTGGCGTAGGTAAAGACTGACGACTTTGTGCTTCGGTCACTCCAGCAGATGCCGTGGTTCTTTTAACTGTTCAAGTATATTTAACTACTGATTATTTGTTATACCGGTACTTGTACCTAATTTAGGGTTTAGTGTACAGTGCTTTCCGAAGTAATTAGTGTAGGCAGTATATTTGTGTTGTAAAGTGGTTGATAGGCACATTCGTTAGCTCTATTAGCTTCTGGGTAGGAACAATCCGTGATACATAACGTAGTACCTATAGCGATACGGTTATAGGTCGTCAGGCGGTGGTATTTTCCTATCTGGACAGTACAATATATTTACTACTACTTATTATTTAAATACCGTAGTACCCTGTCCTTTATAATAACCAGAATTCTAACCCTTTGTTAGGCTGGTTGTAGACTTCCTGTAAAATTACCCTAAAAAATTCGTACGTAATATTTTTGTTGTGTTTAATTAGAGAATTAATCTCACCCGTATCGTAAGTAATTTGTAGTAATAAGTAACTTAGGTAAATTAGAATTATCAGTTTTAGTGTCAAATAAATAGCACTTCACTGAGAGCGCACAGCTTCTGTGTAGTGACCCCCAGAAATAATAACATTTATTTCAAATATTGACAAAAAACCCATTTAAACGGGTATATAAATATTATAAATCAAATCAAACGATTTATAAATAGTAGGCCTGTCATACAAAAACTAGGTCTCACTATCAGTTGGACTACTGCTTAAATAACAGTAACAAAGTAAGTTAAAGTAACCAAGTAGCCCTAAAATATTCAGAGATTCAATTATTCTAAAATAATTGACATACCGGTACTCACTATAGGCTTATTATATTTATTCGATAAATTTAGGCTGAAATCATACCGGTACTCTGTAATTAATTCTAGTCCAGAATTATACTTATATACTATAAGTGTAAGCTGTATACCGGTATTCACGATAGGCCTATTATATATTTATATATATTTGTGCTAAATTTATATACCGGTACTCTGTGACAAATCTAGTCTGTAATAATACTTATATATATATTATCAGCATACCGGTATTCTAATATATTATATATATCACGCTACACTGAGTAGCAGTATCGGTAATTAATTATTAGGCCAACAGCGATACTGAATTACTAGACTTGCTTTAACTGTAATATAGCAGTAGGCATTCAACTGTACAATCAAACATGGCTGACACAAGGCAAACTCTGTCAGATAGTCTCCTAGAAACAACAGCCTGTTTCTCAGATCAAAGTGTAGAGAATCCCAGACCGAGGTCTGAAACCCCTCATACTGTAAGAAGGGCAACCCCTGCAGTGGTTGTGACAGAACCTAGGTTGGTAGAAAAGATTTCGCAATTTGCGAAGTTAGTGAAGCGCCGTTGGTCTGCCATAGGCACTCGGGCCCAAGTCAAGCGGGATCAAGAAGAAGCTATAAAACAGCAGCAACCTCCTAGCCAAGAACCTAGTTCTCAGCGGCCCGATAACTCCAGTAGTTCGGATACTGTTGAGCGGACGCCCGAACGCGGAGCGAAGATGGCGGATACGGTTTATGATGGGCGGCCAGCCTGTGGGGAATCAACCAACGCCACTTCTTCTCAAGTGGAAAGTGAGGTGGAAGGCGAAGTGGAAAGTGAGGTGGAAGGCGAAGTGGAAAGTGAGGTGGAAAGCGAAGTGGAAAGCGAATTAACATCAGCAGAGAAGCCGCGAACTAGAGACGCTATCGACATTTATTTGTCCGACTATCAGCGATTCCTAGGAGACGAAGAGTTGAGGAGACGGCTGTCTGGACTTTCCCCTAATAGTGAAGGAACCAAGCTTGTGTTGGACTCAATCGATGCCGAAATGTTAGCTGCAAACCAAGCTGAATGTGATGAAAAACTCCGCCTCATTAGAGTCCGAGAAGAACAAATAAAGAAAAGAAGGATAGAGGAACAAAAGGCGGCGGCTATGGCGGCGGCTATGGCAGATGCAGAAGCAGAAAGAAAAGCAGCAAAGGCGGTGGCTATGGCAGATGCAGAAGCAGAAAGAAAGGCAGCAAAGGCAGTGGCAGAAGCAGAACGGAGAGCGTCTGAGGAGACTATCCAATTGGAGTTGGAAAATCTGCAAGAGACGCAAGACAGTATAAATAAACAGTTTACTGCTAATTAAATGCAGATGATGAGTCGATCTACTCCCAAGCGCCAAAGATACACATCATCGGAGGAAGGCGAGACCACCGATCCTGAAGGCGGAGGAAATAGATCTCGTCTAAGCAGGCGTAGAAAAACATCTCACCGTCATAAACTGCCTGATTTGCCCCCAGCTGTTAAAAGACAGCTAACTAGCACAGATTTAGGTAGTGCAGAACCCATAGAACAATTTATCCAGGTCAAAAGACTCCCTACTATAGTCGATGAACCTGAAATAATTAGGCCTGTAGTTCCCAAAGTCACTTCTGTGCTAGAGACCCCTACACTTCCAGAGCTTAACTCTAAATTCCCTTTACATAGCACTACACTGCCTGTACCCGGTGGAACAGTCCATGCAAATACCCCTGTCCAGATAGCAGAGAGAGAAATCAATAATTTGTCTCCCGTCGTCCCGCGTCAGCCCGCTACTATGTTGGCGACTCCCGCTTCGGCGGTTGAGTGGGTGGAAGAGGGACGGCGGGGGATGAATCTCCTGCTGGGACAGATGCAGGAGACTGTCCACCAACTTAAGGGAACAGTGAGGGAAGGTAGAGCAGAGTTGCAAGAAGTGCAGCAAAGTATCGCGCTAGAACGCGACAAATTAGTCAATATACAAAAAGGCATACCAATACCTCCTGTAACATTGTGTCAACCTGTTAGGTCTGAAGTACTACATGCGCAAGGTGTGGAGCCTACACGCATCTATACTGCTAGTGAAGTTGAAACTCCTATAGCAAACCCTATTAAGGGTGATTATAAACCTGTTATTAATGATATTCCCTATAGACCTGATAATGATCCGAGAAATTTATATACCGATAATTCGATATTAAATAACACGATGGTCCAAGAAAGCTTTACGCGTCAGATGGCTAGAACAGAAGCCCGCCAAGCGGTCAAAGTGGGAGAGATCGTCAAATTCAATGGAGATGAGATGAAATGGTTACCTTTCAACGAATATTACAAAGATAGCATACAGAACTCTGTACTATCTAACGGAGAGAAACTTAGATTCCTCATCAAGTGCTTGGAAGGACCTCCCAAGTTAATGGCGTTAAAGTTTATTGGACATCCAGATGGATTAAGACAAGTTTGGGATACACTAAACATCAGGTATGGTAACAAGGATAACATAGCTAAGTATTTGTATGCAAAATTAGTAGCCCCCCGACACTTCCTTAGTAGCGGGATTATAGAGTTTTCCGATGAAATTCAAGAGATCTGTAGACAACTGGACTGGTTAGGTAAGTCGCATGAATATCAGAGTTCCATGGTTATTGGAGCCGTAGTCTCTACTTTACCAAAGGGTGGAGTATGTACACGCTGGGACAAGAAAGTGTTGTACATGAATGAACAACAACGACGAAGTCCTACCATGGCTGATCTCATGTCTTTCTTAGATAGTGAAGTAAAATTACAACTCATAAGGCAGGCCAGAGAGAAAACATCGGAAAATAAGGTAAGTGAGAAACCCGATTCTAGGAGAAGGATAATACCAGTGTGTTATACTGACGACGGCGAAAGCCAAGCTTCTCAAGAAGAGGACAGCGGGAAAGACACAGCAAAATCTTACTATGACAACAAGACCTATAAAGACGTAAGTAAATACAAGTCTCGAACCAGTGACAGGAGAGAACAGGTAACAACAACTCCTCCTACGTCTCCTAAGATAATTCACGGAAGAAAGCCCGAAGAAAGAACGAGAGTGCATAACGTTAACCAAGTTAAGGTGAGTAACATCAAACCAAAATGTGCGCTGTGCGACGGGCCTCACCGTTTGAGTGCGTGTGCTGAATTTCTAAAGAAATCCCCTGTAGACAGACGTACAGTCCTGTGGAATAAGCGGTTATGCTATAATTGCCTCAGATCAGGACACCAACGGCGAACCTGTTACTCCGACGCAAAGTGTGCAAAGTGTGGCGCGAAACATCACATTTTGTTACACAGTGAGTTCGAACGAGACAACCCGAGTCAGGTAAGTGAGCCCGAATTACATGTCCAATTCAGTGATGTGAACGACACTGACCAAGGTTCTGAGTGGGAAGGATTCTATACAGACGAATTCTCCGATGCCAACGAATCCTGTTATCTAATAAATACCACAGTGTATCGAGCACTTACGGATGAAAAGGACACTGACGAGTTTACTCCAACTCCTTTTGACAAACAACCATCTTGGAAAGTTCCAACTTCCAACATAGGAATAAGAGAATTTCCTGTAGTGCAAGTTCGAGTTCATGGTCCCAACAAGAGTTACATAGTGAACGCCCTACTTGACTCCGGCAGCACAGGAACATTCATCGATCAAGAACTAGCCGAAGATATCTTTGCTGGACAACCCAAGTTCCGGACTAAATTGAATATGTCAGGAATTATGCAGGTTTGGAAATCTACCCTAACGGCAGATTACTATGTAGGTGTGTTGTCCACCCCCCAGGATAAGTTAGGAACACAAGGTATAAGGTCAGTAAAAATGGTGGCTATAAAGAACTTTGCTACTACTCAAGCAGAACCTTATAACTGGGACGAGGACGAGTGCATCCAACATCTTGAGATACCTCGATTCCAAACCGATTATCCTGGAGTGCAAATACTCATCGGCCAAAACGCGCATGAGGCGCTCGAGCCATTAGAGAAACGGCCTGCTCAACCACAGCCACTACAAACCTATGCGGTAAGAACTAGAGTAGGTTGGTACTTCACTGGCCCTTCCCGTAGAACTCTCAAAGAGAGATTACCTCAACAACAGGTATACCAAGTAAAGGGGGAAGTGGAGAGCAGTGATGTGGACGACCCAACTGAGGGAACACCATACTCCTCAGATAATGACGATATTAACTCCAATGTAGATCAATGGAGACATTGCCTTGGGACGATTAATCCAGCCGACATCGCTTCCAGAGGAGCAACTCCTCAAGAACTGATAGATACTCCAGGCTGGTTAGGTGGACCCGACTCCCTAAGTAAAGAAGAAGATGAATGGCCTCCCCACCTTAACCCGGCTGAGATTAGACAGGCCAAGGGAGCGGAGAAAGTAACACGACAACCCAATCACCCAGCTGGTCGTTTATGTTTACTGGAAAGAGACCAAAAACTGTCCGGAAACTATGGAAGGCAAGATACTCTTCCTACGACCACTTCCCTAATTCGACAAAGATCTAGGGACTCCATAACGTAATTATATATGGAGTGGGTGTATGTCTATATTATTTTATCTGTTTTTATTACATTTTTATATGTAAATGTTATTATGTACGTTATTATAATCGTTTTTATTTAATTTTATTTAGTAAAATGTTATTTTAGAATATTTAGTAAATTAGTGCAATATATTAGTGTTTATTACGTATTTAATTACTTATAATATATTTAGTGCGACGGCAAGAAGTAATTATTTTCTCTTTCCTTACTGTCCGTATTATATTATAAATGCGAGACTATAGTAAGATGACATGTCAGTACTTCTTAAAGTACAATAAAGCCACTACTATATTTAAGTATTATTGGTAGGCAGAGTATTAGGAATGCAAAGTTCAGATCCTCGTGTCTCGGCTAAACCAAGCTCTGGGTAGACCTTGGAAACGACTTGCCTCTTCACACTGACATTGCTTCGTGCGATATTGCTCTTCTACCTTATAACAAATAATACATATAGTAGCGTGATGTCCCTCTAACAGTAGCGTAAATCGCAAATAAATCTGTTAAACTTTTTGACCATCTGTAATTCTAGTCGATTAAGATATCGTGGCACCCACCGATATACTTGAAAGACAAATTCTAGAATCAGTGGTTAACGTCCCCAGACAAGTTCTGGAATAAATCGGTGCCCATCCTAAATATTAATTTAATATTTATTAAAATCTGTAAAATCCCGATCCTTTAAAATTTCTAGTCAATTAAGATATCGCAGTATTTATTAGAATTAAGGATCCTAAGTTCCCAGATATGCTCTGGAATAAAATTTATGTCAATTTAATATCAAATAATAAAATTCACGGGAATAAATTTAAATTCATATTCAAATGAATTTCATAAATTGTCATTTTGTACAATTTATAACATTCCCAAAATTCCAGTAATTAATAGATCATGGGAGCGGAGATTCATATTGAGTGTACTAGAGTGTGAGAATCTCCAACATATAGTCAATAGCCGATAAAATTTATAAAATCATGCATAAAGAAGATATTGACAATTAAAGAATTACTATTAAATAACATCCCAGATCTGTATGCATGAGGATTGCCCTAATTCTACCGCTAGTTTTCCATAATGTCACCATGGCAACACCCACGCTAGAATTAGAAGCAAGTTAAAGGAACAATAAAAAGCTTGCCCCATTGCGTAGCATAAGAGTATACATAGCGCACTATTAGTATCCAAGGATACATAGTAATAACGTGACATTCTGGAAGACATTGACTAACGGACAAATGGCATGCATGTGTGCAGTAAGTAATGATTGTATGGAATTTGTGCGTTTATAGGTGAATGTTACTACTAAAGTGTGTTTACAGTAGCTAATCGCAATTGTAAAATAGCCCTAACTCTACCGAGATAACCTCAAGTGGATTCAAGCCTTTGGGACGGACAGTGGTGGGACTTGTGCCGGTTATCGTTGTCGTGCTGTTGCTACATGTTGGCGTAAACACTGCGACAGCGGTACATCGGCGCTGAGAAACCCACTGTCCGGGGGCAAAAGCCTAGTAAGCAGCGACGCCCGCTTGCCTAAAATATTAACTCATATTGATATTGATAAACTCAGATAGCAGATATGACGGAATTGATAGAAGATGACCTTGGTATTAGAGAGCGATATACTCTACCTTTACAAGCGTTTGTGGATAGCTTGATACGCGGTGAAGCCGATCCGACTATTACGGAGGACGATGGTCGTTATATCGAACCGCCGATGTCCCAAGAGCAACTTACGCGTGAATTGGACTATCGAAAATTAACTGCTCGCTATACGCATCGTAATGGTACGTATATGGACTTCTTAACTACCGGCCATCCTATCGATTTACATGATACGGACGATGTAGACACCGAAAGGGAAATGGTTCTATTTAAATATCATACCCAGCGGCGTCGTAACGATAAACCGAGAATAGATCACGAAAATTCTATTCGTAACAGACTGGGAAGACGAACCAATATGTCTAGAATCTGAGGAGATTCAGCCTATCGCGCTCGGAACAGCGACAACGATTACATCCTAGAATGGTATCAAGGTCCACAGTGTCTCACTGCGTACGATTATCGCCATGCCAACTATGTTTCTCGGCAACGTTGTCGGTTATGCGCATCGAGAGACCATGTTACGCCCATGGACACAAACGTCCGCTGTTCCTATTTCCACGAACAACCGGCGATGGAAATTTATTGAGCGTATTGCAGATTTAATAATTTGCATATTTTTGCGGTTTGCCCTCAATTTATGACTCAATGTCACCACTGTCCACTAAAGGGACACGCCAGTTTCGATTGCCCTTTTAATCGCGATTTGGAAAGCGTAGATGAAATGATCACACTACGTTACATTAGAGCTTGGGAAGCGAACGCTGATTTACATCGTGATTCGCGCCATCGCTATTATCCTGGACGCGCTTACGAAGGAATTTATGCGTTCCATCCTTATCTATTCGCTTCTGTCGAACAGAAATCACGCATATCGAGTTACAGGAAGTATATCGACGGCCTTACGAGTACCGAGCCCGCGAACGCGAGTTGGAAAGAACCATTAAACCAAGGAAGTTTCTAACTGCCTATGGTCCACCCACGGCCCTCATTCAGACCACTCGTAAAGGACCCGTAAGAGCGGCTGTCTTGAAACGAGCTCTCAAAGCCGTTAGACCCTCTCCCCCGACGTTGATGTCAATCAACTCGGCACTTCGACTGGCGGATACACCGACCATAATCCTATACCCTCTGATGCAATCATGTTGCACCCTTCACCCAGGAGTTATAGCCCTCCTTGTAAAGTGGCTCGCCCCAAAGAGAAAAAGACTCTGGCTAGCTTTAAAAAACTGCGTAAACGCCGTCCGCGCATGAAAGACTAACTGTTTAGAGTATTTTTATATTTTAGAAACTGTGATTTTGTATATTTTATAGACTTAAATCCCATTTTCTGGGAGCGGTGTAAAAGCTTCTGTGGGATATAACTGGCCCCTTTTTGCTTCGCAATCCAGTTTCCCCCAGGCGCTGGAATACTCTAAAAAGGTTCTCTAACTGTATATATATTCCCCTCGCCCGCAAGGTACCGTTACAGGTGTTTTAACGGACATAAAAGTCATTCTGCTATATACGTGTTTTGGCGGACATGGTAAGGCAAAAAACCTGTAATGCACCAACTACCTTTCACAGCTTAGCCGTGATGATTCATATTACGACATCTAACAGCTGGTTGCTGACATGGAAACAGCCATTGGATGCATGGTTCTTTGTTTGGCTTGAGCCAATCAGAGCGATTTTTCCTGTCGACGTGTAGCTTTTCAGCCGATCATAAGGAGAGTGTTCAGTCTTACTGCCTTACTTGATACTTTGTTGTTATTGCTGTCTAAGCCAGAAACACCGGCTTTTTGGGAAGAACTCTAGTAAACTGCTTAGATTATAGAAAGTATAACTGTTACCGGCGGTGTTACCTCACTTAATTTAACTGCACTAATCATATTGTTTGTACTGCTATTTACCGTCAGTTATTAATTGTATCTATTTGTTGATGGAAATATTGCTCTTTGGAGAATACGGATAAATCACCCAAAATTCCCAATTTTCTTGATACACTACAGGTTAGAGAGGCGGGCTATATATAACAATTGCGATTTATATCAATGTGGTGTGTATTGAATCTAATGTTATTTAGTAGACACTACCTGAGTCAATTGCTGTTCTCTTTATGTGTGATCAAATATACTGACGGTCGGCAGAATAGTGTGCATGATTGTGAGTGTGATGTGACTGGTAACAAAGCATTTCCTAAAGAATGCGACTTATACTTTAATCATAAGCCTTATCGTTGCGTTTAGTATAAGTCCTAGCTCTGTTTAAATAGATAGAGCGCCACGTCCTAAAGGAACTGTTAATATTTCCCGAAAGTTAATAATATCTGTCAGAAATTACATATTAGCGATCAATCGAATAATACAGTAGGCTTACACTGCAACCTTACACTGCAATAATAAAATCTAAGCATCCGAATTCAGCCTCCCGGGTGTAGATCCATCGGGTGAATGATCGCGCATGGGCTGGCTTCGGCTAATGTTTTGTTTATTAGCATAAAATATTGTCGTATGCTAAAGGTGTGTTAATTAACTAAAAGACATATAAATTTTGGCAGGTTAAACTGCTAAAGGTCTTCAAAAGCGCGAACACACTCAGTACTGTAATAATATGCAGCTATCACTCAGTACTGTAATAATGTGCAGCTATCACTCAGTACTGTAATAATGTGCAGCTATCACTCAGTACTGTAATAATGTGCAGCTATCACTCAGTACTGTAATAATGTGCAGCTATCACTCAGTACTGTAATAATGTGCAGCTACCACTCAGTACTGTAATAATGTGCAGCTATCACTCAGTACTGTAATAATGTGCAGCTATCACTCAGTACTGTAATAATGTGCAGCTATCACTCAGTACTGTAATAATGTGCAGCTATCACTCAGTACTGTAATAATGTGCAGCTATCACTCAGTACTGTAATAATGTGCAGCTATCACTCAGTACTGTAATAATGTGCAGCTATCACTCAGTACTGTAATAATGTGCAGCTATCACTCAGTACTGTAATAATGTGCAGCTATCACTCAGTACTGTAATAATGTGCAGCTATCACTCAGTACTGTAATAATGTGCAGCTATCACTCAGTACTGTAATAATGTGCAGCTATCACTCAGTACTGTAATAATGTGCAGCTATCACTCAGTACTGTAATAATGTGCAGCTATCACTCAGTACTGTAATAATGTGCAGCTATCACTCAGTACTGTAATAATGTGCAGCTATCACTCAGTACTGTAATAATGTGCAGCTATCACTCAGTACTGTAATAATGTGCAGCTATCACTCAGTACTGTAATAATGTGCAGCTATCACTCAGTACTGTAATAATGTGCAGCTATCACTCAGTACTGTAATAATGTGCAGCTATCACTCAGTACTGTAATAATGTGCAGCTATCACTCAGTACTGTAATAATGTGCAGCTATCACTCAGTACTGTAATAATGTGCAGCTATCACTCAGTACTGTAATAATGTGCAGCTATCACTCAGTACTGTAATAATGTGCAGCTATCACTCAGTACTGTAATAATGTGCAGCTATCACTCAGTACTGTAATAATGTGCAGCTATCACTCAGTACTGTAATAATGTGCAGCTATCACTCAGTACTGTAATAATGTGCAGCTATCACTCAGTACTGTAATAATGTGCAGCTATCACTCAGTACTGTAATAATGTGCAGCTATCACTCAGTACTGTAATAATGTGCAGCTATCACTCAGTACTGTAATAATGTGCAGCTATCACTCAGTACTGTAATAATGTGCAGCTATCACTCAGTACTGTAATAATGTGCAGCTATCACTCAGTACTGTAATAATGTGCAGCTATCACTCAGTACTGTAATAATGTGCAGCTATCACTCAGTACTGTAATAATGTGCAGCTATCACTCAGTACTGTAATAATGTGCAGCTATCACTCAGTACTGTAATAATGTGCAGCTATCACTCAGTACTGTAATAATGTGCAGCTATCACTCAGTACTGTAATAATGTGCAGCTATCACTCAGTACTGTAATAATGTGCAGCTATCACTCAGTACTGTAATAATGTGCAGCTATCACTCAGTACTGTAATAATGTGCAGCTATCACTCAGTACTGTAATAATGTGCAGCTATCACTCAGTACTGTAATAATGTGCAGCTATCACTCAGTACTGTAATAATGTGCAGCTATCACTCAGTACTGTAATAATGTGCAGCTATCACTCAGTACTGTAATAATGTGCAGCTATCACTCAGTACTGTAATAATGTGCAGCTATCACTCAGTACTGTAATAATGTGCAGCTATCACTCAGTACTGTAATAATGTGCAGCTATCACTCAGTACTGTAATAATGTGCAGCTATCACTCAGTACTGTAATAATGTGCAGCTATCACTCAGTACTGTAATAATGTGCAGCTATCACTCAGTACTGTAATAATGTGCAGCTATCACTCAGTACTGTAATAATGTGCAGCTATCACTCAGTACTGTAATAATGTGCAGCTATCACTCAGTACTGTAATAATGTGCAGCTATCACTCAGTACTGTAATAATGTGCAGCTATCACTCAGTACTGTAATAATGTGCAGCTATCACTCAGTACTGTAATAATGTGCAGCTATCACTCAGTACTGTAATAATGTGCAGCTATCACTCAGTACTGTAATAATGTGCAGCTATCACTCAGTACTGTAATAATGTGCAGCTATCACTCAGTACTGTAATAATGTGCAGCTATCACTCAGTACTGTAATAATGTGCAGCTATCACTCAGTACTGTAATAATGTGCAGCTATCACTCAGTACTGTAATAATGTGCAGCTATCACTCAGTACTGTAATAATGTGCAGCTATCACTCAGTACTGTAATAATGTGCAGCTATCACTCAGTACTGTAATAATGTGCAGCTATCACTCAGTACTGTAATAATGTGCAGCTATCACTCAGTACTGTAATAATGTGCAGCTATCACTCAGTACTGTAATAATGTGCAGCTATCACTCAGTACTGTAATAATGTGCAGCTATCACTCAGTACTGTAATAATGTGCAGCTATCACTCAGTACTGTAATAATGTGCAGCTATCACTCAGTACTGTAATAATGTGCAGCTATCACTCAGTACTGTAATAATGTGCAGCTATCACTCAGTACTGTAATAATGTGCAGCTATCACTCAGTACTGTAATAATGTGCAGCTATCACTCAGTACTGTAATAATGTGCAGCTATCACTCAGTACTGTAATAATGTGCAGCTATCACTCAGTACTGTAATAATGTGCAGCTATCACTCAGTACTGTAATAATGTGCAGCTATCACTCAGTACTGTAATAATGTGCAGCTATCACTCAGTACTGTAATAATGTGCAGCTATCACTCAGTACTGTAATAATGTGCAGCTATCACTCAGTACTGTAATAATGTGCAGCTATCACTCAGTACTGTAATAATGTGCAGCTATCACTCAGTACTGTAATAATGTGCAGCTATCACTCAGTACTGTAATAATGTGCAGCTATCACTCAGTACTGTAATAATGTGCAGCTATCACTCAGTACTGTAATAATGTGCAGCTATCACTCAGTACTGTAATAATGTGCAGCTATCACTCAGTACTGTAATAATGTGCAGCTATCACTCAGTACTGTAATAATGTGCAGCTATCACTCAGTACTGTAATAATGTGCAGCTATCACTCAGTACTGTAATAATGTGCAGCTATCACTCAGTACTGTAATAATGTGCAGCTATCACTCAGTACTGTAATAATGTGCAGCTATCACTCAGTACTGTAATAATGTGCAGCTATCACTCAGTACTGTAATAATGTGCAGCTATCACTCAGTACTGTAATAATGTGCAGCTATCACTCAGTACTGTAATAATGTGCAGCTATCACTCAGTACTGTAATAATGTGCAGCTATCACTCAGTACTGTAATAATGTGCAGCTATCACTCAGTACTGTAATAATGTGCAGCTATCACTCAGTACTGTAATAATGTGCAGCTATCACTCAGTACTGTAATAATGTGCAGCTATCACTCAGTACTGTAATAATGTGCAGCTATCACTCAGTACTGTAATAATGTGCAGCTATCACTCAGTACTGTAATAATGTGCAGCTATCACTCAGTACTGTAATAATGTGCAGCTATCACTCAGTACTGTAATAATGTGCAGCTATCACTCAGTACTGTAATAATGTGCAGCTATCACTCAGTACTGTAATAATGTGCAGCTATCACTCAGTACTGTAATAATGTGCAGCTATCACTCAGTACTGTAATAATGTGCAGCTATCACTCAGTACTGTAATAATGTGCAGCTATCACTCAGTACTGTAATAATGTGCAGCTATCACTCAGTACTGTAATAATGTGCAGCTATCACTCAGTACTGTAATAATGTGCAGCTATCACTCAGTACTGTAATAATGTGCAGCTATCACTCAGTACTGTAATAATGTGCAGCTATCACTCAGTACTGTAATAATGTGCAGCTATCACTCAGTACTGTAATAATGTGCAGCTATCACTCAGTACTGTAATAATGTGCAGCTATCACTCAGTACTGTAATAATGTGCAGCTATCACTCAGTACTGTAATAATGTGCAGCTATCACTCAGTACTGTAATAATGTGCAGCTATCACTCAGTACTGTAATAATGTGCAGCTATCACTCAGTACTGTAATAATGTGCAGCTATCACTCAGTACTGTAATAATGTGCAGCTATCACTCAGTACTGTAATAATGTGCAGCTATCACTCAGTACTGTAATAATGTGCAGCTATCACTCAGTACTGTAATAATGTGCAGCTATCACTCAGTACTGTAATAATGTGCAGCTATCACTCAGTACTGTAATAATGTGCAGCTATCACTCAGTACTGTAATAATGTGCAGCTATCACTCAGTACTGTAATAATGTGCAGCTATCACTCAGTACTGTAATAATGTGCAGCTATCACTCAGTACTGTAATAATGTGCAGCTATCACTCAGTACTGTAATAATGTGCAGCTATCACTCAGTACTGTAATAATGTGCAGCTATCACTCAGTACTGTAATAATGTGCAGCTATCACTCAGTACTGTAATAATGTGCAGCTATCACTCAGTACTGTAATAATGTGCAGCTATCACTCAGTACTGTAATAATGTGCAGCTATCACTCAGTACTGTAATAATGTGCAGCTATCACTCAGTACTGTAATAATGTGCAGCTATCACTCAGTACTGTAATAATGTGCAGCTATCACTCAGTACTGTAATAATGTGCAGCTATCACTCAGTACTGTAATAATGTGCAGCTATCACTCAGTACTGTAATAATGTGCAGCTATCACTCAGTACTGTAATAATGTGCAGCTATCACTCAGTACTGTAATAATGTGCAGCTATCACTCAGTACTGTAATAATGTGCAGCTATCACTCAGTACTGTAATAATGTGCAGCTATCACTCAGTACTGTAATAATGTGCAGCTATCACTCAGTACTGTAATAATGTGCAGCTATCACTCAGTACTGTAATAATGTGCAGCTATCACTCAGTACTGTAATAATGTGCAGCTATCACTCAGTACTGTAATAATGTGCAGCTATCACTCAGTACTGTAATAATGTGCAGCTATCACTCAGTACTGTAATAATGTGCAGCTATCACTCAGTACTGTAATAATGTGCAGCTATCACTCAGTACTGTAATAATGTGCAGCTATCACTCAGTACTGTAATAATGTGCAGCTATCACTCAGTACTGTAATAATGTGCAGCTATCACTCAGTACTGTAATAATGTGCAGCTATCACTCAGTACTGTAATAATGTGCAGCTATCACTCAGTACTGTAATAATGTGCAGCTATCACTCAGTACTGTAATAATGTGCAGCTATCACTCAGTACTGTAATAATGTGCAGCTATCACTCAGTACTGTAATAATGTGCAGCTATCACTCAGTACTGTAATAATGTGCAGCTATCACTCAGTACTGTAATAATGTGCAGCTATCACTCAGTACTGTAATAATGTGCAGCTATCACTCAGTACTGTAATAATGTGCAGCTATCACTCAGTACTGTAATAATGTGCAGCTATCACTCAGTACTGTAATAATGTGCAGCTATCACTCAGTACTGTAATAATGTGCAGCTATCACTCAGTACTGTAATAATGTGCAGCTATCACTCAGTACTGTAATAATGTGCAGCTATCACTCAGTACTGTAATAATGTGCAGCTATCACTCAGTACTGTAATAATGTGCAGCTATCACTCAGTACTGTAATAATGTGCAGCTATCACTCAGTACTGTAATAATGTGCAGCTATCACTCAGTACTGTAATAATGTGCAGCTATCACTCAGTACTGTAATAATGTGCAGCTATCACTCAGTACTGTAATAATGTGCAGCTATCACTCAGTACTGTAATAATGTGCAGCTATCACTCAGTACTGTAATAATGTGCAGCTATCACTCAGTACTGTAATAATGTGCAGCTATCACTCAGTACTGTAATAATGTGCAGCTATCACTCAGTACTGTAATAATGTGCAGCTATCATCAGTACTGTAATAATGTGCAGCTATCACTCAGTACTGTAATAATGTGCAGCTATCACTCAGTACTGTAATAATGTGCAGCTATCACTCAGTACTGTAATAATGTGCAGCTATCACTCAGTACTGTAATAATGTGCAGCTATCACTCAGTACTGTAATAATGTGCAGCTATCACTCAGTACTGTAATAATGTGCAGCTATCACTCAGTACTGTAATAATGTGCAGCTATCACTCAGTACTGTAATAATGTGTAGCTATCATTCAGTACTGTAATAATGTGCAGCTATCACTCAGTACTGTAATAATGTGCAGCTATCACTCAGTACTGTAATCAGTACTATCACTGCAGCTATCACTCAGTACAGTAATCAGTAATACTGTAACTCAGTACTCTGAAGAAAAACGTATGGTTGACAGGATCAGAGATGTTACTTTTAGAGAGGATCGTGATTCTGTGGCATAATCAAACTGAACTCAAACCAAAACGCCCTTTTAAGGGCCAACAACCTTTGCCACTATCGAGGAGCTCCCCGTGCTGTAAAGAGCAAACATGGCTGTAAAGCTGATGACTAACGCTGGATAAATTATATTTTTTTAAATTGTGATTAAATAAAAAAAACGAAAAGTAAGATTGGTTTAAAGAATAGCCTATAACATTGTTATACTTTTGTATTGGACCCTAAATTTTTGCATAAGCTCAGAATTAAGTTATCTTTCAAATGGTATATTATACTAAGGTGCATGTCTGGCAGTTTTGCCTGGCCAGGGGGGGGGGGGGATCATTAGGGAACACCCGGTACTTTAAATTGTAATTTATATCACAATGAATAAAGTCCGTGAGACCAAACTTTACAGGTTATATAATAACCAGTTTACTGTTAATTCGGTGAAACTAAACGACAGTTTTACAGTTTGGGAAGCAAAATATAAAAAAAACAGGTGGAAACAATTATTTTTGAAACATCAAATCGACACAAAATACCATAAAAGGGCTGAGTAAATAAAATTACTAGCTGAATACTTTTTACTAAAAATAATAGAAACTGCTATCAGTTTAGGTATAAACAATTAAAATAATTGTTAATTTTCTTAATTTTTCGCTTAAAACCCTTTGAGCCCTAAGGACGTATATATACGTCCTCAACAGTGTCCTAAGGACGTATATATACGTCCTGTTGTTAATGGCTGCCAATGGGGATGATTCAAGTTTAGGTTATTCTAGCAGTGTTTATCCATCGCTTAGGACACTATACTACCCGTTTTAGTTAAAAAAGTGATCTGGAGTTTGAGTTAGAGGTTGGAATTCAACCAATCAGTGATGAGCTCCTTTTCAGAGAAAGCAGGCTGCTTATTGAAAGCAGATTGATTGTACCTTGTACAGTATGATATGGCAGAGGTTTGAATGAGTAGCCCTTGAGAATTCCAACCAATCAGAGTTTATTTCCCTGTCAAGCTTTCCACTGTAATAATCTACTTTGTAATAATAAATAATACATGACATGACTGAAAAGTGAAAAGTGAAAACCTGGTATTCTTCATATTGGTGAATTACGTAATTGTATTTCGTAAATAGAATAATGGGAATGATGATTGTTCCTGTACTAGCATCCTGGTGGATTATTGTGGTAATTCTGCAATAATGAAGCTATATTGCATTTTGGTATTACAATAATTATTCATTTATACTGTATTTTTTATCATTCATTTACAGTTTATATCCAGGGCTCTGCCTTGATAAATGCTTTGCAGATTATCATAAATAAGTCATATAGATTATACCGATACCATAAATAGACCATGAAATATAATAATATATATGATATAGTTCAGAAAAATAAATATTTTTTTCATTTTTTAATTTTCAAAAAATTTTTTTTTTTAATTAAAAAAAAATTTTTAATTAAAATTTTTTTTATTATTTTTAAAAATTTAATTTTTTTAAATTAAAAAAATATGAAGAATATCAATCATGACACCTTTTAAGATAAAAGTCAAATCATTTTAAAAATGTGTCATAACTTCTAGATGATTGGCATTGCCGTAAATATGTTTTAAAGTTTGCTTAATTTTTAGGTTCTGGGGGGCTATTTAAAAAAGGGCCTAGTAACCAAAGGGTTAATACTTATTGAGCTATTAATTACTGTTACCTGGAAATATATTCTCAGAAATTTATAATCTTCACAAAACACAACAAAAATAAACTTAATTACTCATCCAAAGAGTTGTGTTAACCATCCCTCGGAATTTCATTCGAACTTTCCGACGGCTATAGATGTTCAAAATTAGTAATTTTTATAGATTTCCTGGGCAAAAAATGAGAAAATAACGAAGACCAATTTATTATATAATAAGATAAGAATAATTCTACATTTATTCAGTTGCTAAAGAATCGCCACCGAAACTAAACAATTTTTACACCAAAAAGATTCATCATCAGTCGATTGGTAATGTAAACAACTTAGTAACGGAAACTAATTGATGCAAAGTAGGGCCACTTTAAATTCTTCTCACATCTACGTGGCTGTTTTATCAATATCACAAAATTTATATCGAATTAAATAGTTAATAAATTTTATAAAAAGTTAAATATCGGTCACTTTGTGATATTATTATTTTATCGCAAGATGGAAGTAAAGACGCAAAATTATTGAAACTTAGTAAATAATAACCAATTCCTCGTCGCTCAAGATACGATCGATCGCACACATTAATTACATACAATAATGAAAATTACGTTAAATTATATTTTTTTTGACAATTAAATATTAAATTACATTTCTATTTACAAAGTTGGAGGGATTAAACTGAGACGTCTAAACTACAAAAACGAGAAGGACGAATGTTAAAAGGGAACCTGGATGAGTTCGAGTTCAAACCAGTTAAGTATCTATGGCGTCGCGGTACAGTTGCCTTGGTTACCACCGCGAGTTGTTAAATTATAATAAAGCTCAATTACTTAATTACCTATTAATGGTTGAATTGCCAGTGGAGACTTGGTTTATAATAACGCCACGTGGCGCAATAGAGACGGGTTGAGCTGCGTGTGGCGCGCCGGGGTAACTGGGACCCTCGACCTTACCTTGAGTCATAACGCCGGTCGTCGTGGCCACAGGGAACGAGTACGGTACCTCCAAACGAGCCGAACCCTCGCTCGGTTCCGTCTTGGTTCGCTTCCCCCCGCCGACTGTCTCTATAGCGACGGTGCGTTTCGTGGGGACCCGCTGGGCGGCTTCGATGTCCGGGGGCATGACGTCACCGGAAGGAGGTATGACGTCACCGGAAGGTTGGATTACGTCATCTGAAGGTTGTACTAGACTGGTCGGGGGAACGTAGGTAGTGCGACGCGCTTCTGTCAAAAGTAAATCGTCTGGTTGCGTGGCAACGTTCATTCTGGAATGTTGAGGAATCTGAGCAGTAGGAAACACCTTGTTGGCTGTGAACGCGGGTGTAAGAGGCGGCGCAGGGGGAGCCGTTGATTGGCTGCGCGCCGCCGACACCATGGACGGCGCCAACCCCGCCGCCACAGCAGCCGCAGCCGCCTCCATTTCCTCTTCCATCTCCCGGGACGCCTCGATATCGTCCTCCTCTACGTCTTCGTCTACGACCTCGTCCTCGGGTTTGACCTCCTCTCCGTTCACGGCTTCCTCCGTGGGTTGGTTCTTTACGAGTCGAGCCGAGATGGGCGAGCCGAGGATTAGTTGCGAGTGGAGGTGATCCTCAGGGAGGTCGAGCCCCAAACCGGCGTACTGAAAGTAAAACACAAGACTATTTTATTAGGCATAAATTACTTTACGTTTCAGAAAAAAGTAGTTGTTATTATGTTCGTCGATGACACGAATTTGAGCCTAATTATATTATAATAAACCGTGTTTATATTATTGAACGGCGGGGGGTAGCTCAGTTGGTTGAGCGCCGGGCCTGTAATCTATTGGTTGTAGGTTCAGCCCCGCCAGGGTTGGTACACACAGCCTTTCACCCACTGGGGTCGATAAAATGAGTACCAGTTAAATAACTGGGAGCAAATCTTGGGATAGGAGTAGCGCCCACCCCTACCTTCGGGTAGCAGATAGGAGTAGCGCCCACCCCCTACCTTCGGGTAGCAGATAGTAGTAGCTTCTACCCCAACCTTCGTGTAGCAGATAGGAGTAGCTCTCACCCCTACCTTCGGGTAGCAGATAGTAGTAGCGCCCACCCCTACCTCCGGGTAGTAGATAGTTGTAGCGCCCACCCCCTACCTTCGGGTAGCAGATAGTAGTAGCGCCCACCCCTACCTTCGTGTAGCAGATAGGAGTAGCTCCCACCCCTACCTTCGGGTAGCAGATAGTAGTAGCGCCCACCCCTACCTTCGGGTAGCAGATAGGAGGAGTAGCGCCCACCCCTACCTTCGGGTAGCAGATAGGAGTAGCGCCCACCCCTACCTTCGGGTAGCAGATAGTAGTAGCGCCCACCCCAACCTTCGGGTAGCAGATAGGAGTACTACTACTAGGATCGGCATGCTGCATTGCAGCTGCATTTTTAAGAATGCTGTGCCGGCTTATCGACAAAATTGCACCGCCACAACTCCCTATCACCCATGACATTTGCTAGATCATCCGTATCTTCAAGGCCAGTGTCCTTTAAGATGCGTCTCAAGAAAGTCATGGGCTGTCCACCATGCTTATTCACTCCATGAGGCTGCCAAAGTACAAGATTATGCACTGGCTGGTCCTCACGGCGAAAGCAATGTCCTGCAAAGCGGAGGCGATTTTGTTCTAGTAGTCAAGCTTGGGGGAACCAATGAGACACCTCCAATGTTATATAGTGTCTGGTTGGAGATGTGTGCATTGTACTTGACACAATGAACCCGGCGTAGCATTCTTGTGAATGTGCATCCAGAGATTTGGTGTCCTCAGCAGTTAGACCCCAGCATGGACTTCCATAGAGGAGTACTGGAACTACTGCTGCTCTAAATAATCGGACCTTAAGTTTCCGATTAATTCTTGGTGACTTCCAAATCCTGGAAAGCCTATTCAAGGCTGCCCATGCCTTTCCCTTACGTATTCGAAGGTCCTCACCTGACTTCCGGATCCATGATCCCAGGTAACAGAAGTCATCCACATGCTCAAGCATACCATCTTTTGAGCTTATGCTCATCCGATCAGAGACTTGCTGAGGACTTTCAAAGTTAACTGTCAAAATTTCGGTCTTTCTGGAGGTAATAAAAAGACCAACACTAGAAGCAGCATGCTCTAATGAGCTGAGGAGCCGTTGGGCTCCCTCTAGGGTTTCTGAGAGTGTTCCTAAGTCAGCAGCAAAGTCTAGATCAGTTAGGTACTTGGCAGGATTTCCTCGACTTCTGGAGCCAGTAGGTGGGACCATCACCCCATCATCATTATGATGATCTAAGGACATGCGTAGAACATAGTCAACTACAATTATGGACAAGAATGGTGCAAGTGTGTCTCCCTGGAGGACGCCCCATAACACTTCAAATGGTTCTGTGTCACCGTCAACAGTAGACACAAATGTTGTTGAACCATCGTATACTGATCTGATTGCTGCAATAATTTCATCAGGAATCCCATATATTGAAAGTATGCTGAACATACGTGAACGAGAGATTGAATCAAAGTCATCAAAGATAACAGCCAGATGCCTGTCTTTCTTTTTTGTTAACTCTTCAATTATCCTTCTAAGTGCCAAAATGGGCTCCATGGTCCCACGACCTTTACGGAACCCATTCTAATTTCCACGGAGCAATCTCACTGGGATCCCTGATGCGATTTAATAGAATTCTATTGTATAGCTTTGCAGCAATCGAGATCAATGAGATTCCCCGAAAAGAACCATAGAGTGTTAGGTTGCCTTTCTTGGGAACTGGCACCAACTTATTTGTTTTAATTTCTTGTGGGACTCTTGTTGTTCGGTACATGTCTACTATGATGGGATAGATGAGCTTTAAACACTCAGGTATTTTAAAGACCTCAGGGGGGACACCATCTACTCCACTGGCACGATTGGTCTTAATGCTCTTTGCAGCAGCCTTCACTTCTGCAAAGGAGATATCACCAATGGGAATATCTGGGAGTACAGACTCAGACACTTTTACTTCTATAAAGTTATCAGGCATTTCTCCTGTGTTAGTGCCCGGAGGTACTTGGAGGCGTCTGACAACTGTTTGTTTACATCCGCCGCCTTCGCTTTCACGTACTCCTCCCTTTCCCCCACCACTTCACGTACAATAAGCCTCTGTGCCTCGCGTGGTCGGGCCGTTCCGACCCCGATGGAATCGAGAGGTTCACAGATCCTCCTCGATGAATGGTAACTCCCCCGCAGGTCCTGTGGTTGGTATATTGCAAGGCCGCCGCCCTCCCTTACAGGAAGAGCGAGCAACTTCCTCTCGATTTCGCCTGGAGGGGCCCGTCTGGTCAGTGTAGGTATGAGGTGGTCCACTATGTATTTCTCCACGTTGTCCAAGTTATCTACGAAATGTGGGGTGGTTCGGGAGAGGTAAGTAGACTTTGACTGTAGACCATTTATGAGGCAACTATATGCTGGATGGGGAGCAGTAACTGCGAACTCGTTTAATCGCGCCAATTGCTCACACAGTTTGTCAACACGCTCCAAATATGAATTTATTGCATGCGTTCTCTGAACCAATAACTGATCCTAGTACCCTGTGACCATCAGTCAATTTTATGCCGGTTCCTGCAAATATCTTCTCAGCCTGCTCTCTGTGCTCGTCCTTTACAATCAGATAGGATTTTACCGGGTTGGGGAAGTAGCCATACCCTGGACCGATTTCATTGACCTTCTCCCAGTACTCTCTTAGCCTTATGAGTCCGCCGGCGACATTCCCATCGTCTGCGAACCATTTTTGGATGAGAGAACCACCCCTTCGATTGGCGTTTTGGTGGTCTCCACCGCATGGGTAGTCGTGGTCCGCCTGTCTGCCCCCTAGGTCTCCAACCGCACCCATTGTTTCCATGGACTGCTTGCCATCGTTCTCCACTGATACGGTATGTGCGGGAGTACTGTAATAAGTTGCAGCTATCACTCAGTACTGTAATAATGTGCAGCTATCACTCAGTACTGTAATAATGTGCAGCTATCACTCAGTACTGTAATAATGTGCAGCTATCACTCAGTACTGTAATAATGTGCAGTACTGTAAAAATGTGCAGCTATCACTCAGTACTGTAATAATGTGCAGTACTGTAAAAATGTGCAGCTATCACTCAGTACTGTAATAATGTGCAGTACTGTAAAAATGTGCAGCTATCACTCAGTACTGTAATAATGTGCAGCTATCACTCAGTACTGTAATAATGTGCAGCTATCACTCAGTACTGTAATAATGTGCAGCTATCACTCAGTACTGTAATATTGTGCAGCTATCACTCAGTACTGTAATAATGTGCAGCTATCACTCTGTACTGTAATAATGTGCAGCTATCACTCAGTACTGTAATAATGTGCAGCTATCACTCAGTACTGTAATAATGTGCAGCTATCATTCAGTACTGTAATAATATGCAGCTATCATTCAGTACTGTAATAATGTGCAGCTATCACTCAGTACTGTAATAATGTGCAGCTATCACTCAGTACTGTAATAATGTGCAGCTATCACTCAGTACTGTAATAATGTGCAGCTATCACTCTGTACTGTAATAATGTGCAGCTATCACTCAGTACTGTAATAATGTGCAGCTATCACTCAGTACTGTAATAATGTGCAGCTATCACTCAGTACTGTAATAATGTGCAGCTATCACTCAGTACTGTAATAATGTGCAGCTATCACTCAGTACTGTAATAATGTGCAGCTATCACTCAGTACTGTAATAATGTGCAGCATCACTCAGTACTGTAATATTGTGCAGCTATCACTCAGTACTGTAATAATGTGCAGCTTTCACTCAGTACTGTAATAATGTGCAGCTATCACTCAGTACTGTAATAATGTGCAGCTATCACTCAGTACTGTAATAATGTGCAGCTATCACTCAGAACTGTAATAATGTGCAGCTATCACTCAGTACTGTAATAATGTGCAGCTATCACTCAGTACTGTAATAATGTGCAGCTATCACTCAGTACTGTAATAATGTGCAGCTATCACTCAGTACTGTAATAATGTGCAGCTATCACTCAGTACTGTAATAATGTGCAGCTATCACTCAGTACTGTAATATTGTGCAGCTATCACTCAGTACTGTAATAATGTGCAGCTATCATTCAGTACTGTAATAATGTGCAGCTATCACTCAGTACTGTAATAATGTGCAGCTATCACTCAGTACTGTAATAATGTGCAGCTATCACTCAGTACTGTAATAATATGCAGCTATCACTCAGTACTGTAATAATGTGCAGCTATCACTCAGTACTGTAATAATGTGCAGCTATCACTCAGTACTGTAATAATGTGTAGCTATCATTCAGTACTGTACTAATGTGCAGCTATCACTCAGTACTGTAATAATGTGCAGCTATCACTCAGTACTGTAATAATGTGCAGCTATCATTCAGTACTGTAAAAATGTGCAGCTATCACTCAGTACTGTAATAATGTGTAGCTATCATTCAGTACTGTACTAATGTGCAGCTATCACTCAGTACTGTAATAATGTGCAGCTATCACTCAGTACTGTAATAATGTGCAGCTATCATTCAGTACTGTAATAATGTGCAGCTATCACTCAGTACTGTAATAATATGCAGCTATCACTCAGTACTGTAATAATGTGCAGCTATCACTCAGTACTGTAATAATGTGCAGCTATCACTCAGTACTGTAATAATGTGCAGCTATCATTCAGTACTGTAATAATGTGCAGCTATCACTCAGTACTGTAATAATATGCAGCTATCACTCAGTACTGTAATAATGTGCAGCTATCACTCAGTACTGTAATAATGTGCAGCTATCATTCAGTACTGTAATAATGTGCAGCTATCACTCAGTACTGTAATAATGTGCAGCTATCACTCAGTACTGTAATAATGTGCAGCTATCACTCAGTACTGTAATAATGTGCAGCTATCACTCAGTACTGTAATAATGTGCAGCTATCACTCAGTACTGTAATAATGTGCAGCTATCACTCAGTACTGTAATAATGTGCAGCTATCATTCAGTACTGTAATAATGTGCAGCTATCACTCAGTACTGTAATAATATGCAGCTATCACTCAGTACTGTAATAATGTGCAGCTATCACTCAGTACTGTAATAATGTGCAGCTATCACTCAGTACTGTAATAATGTGCAGCTATCACTCAGTACTGTAATAATGTGCAGCTATCACTCAGTACTGTAATAATGTGCAGCTATCACTCAGTACTGTAATAATGTGCAGCTATCACTCAGTACTGTAATAATGTGCAGCTATCATTCAGTACTGTAATAATGTGCAGCTATCACTCAGTACTGTAATAATGTGCAGCTATCACTCAGTACTGTAATAATGTGCAGCTATCACTCAGTACTGTAATAATGTGCAGCTATCACTCAGTACTGTAATAATGTGCAGCTATCATTCAGTACTGTAATAATGTGCAGCTATCACTCAGTACTGTAATAATATGCAGCTATCACTCAGTACTGTAATAATGTGCAGCTATCACTCAGTACTGTAATAATGTGCAGCTATCACTCAGTACTGTAATAATGTGCAGCTATCACTCAGTACTGTAATAATGTGCAGCTATCACTCAGTACTGTAATAATGTGCAGCTATCACTCAGTACTGTAATAATGTGCAGCTATCACTCAGTACTGTAATAATGTGCAGCTATCACTCAGTAATGTAATAATGTGCAGCTATCACTCAGTACTGTAATATTGTGCAGCTATCACTCAGTACTGTAATAATGTGCAGCTATCACTCAGTACTGTAATAATGTGCAGCTATCACTCAGTACTGTAATAATGTGCAGCTATCACTCAGTACTGTAATAATGTGCAGCTATCACTCAGTACTGTAATAATGTGCAGCTATCACTCAGTACTGTAATAAGTTGCAGCTATCACTCAGTACTGTAATAATGTGCAGCTATCACTCAGTACTGTAATAATGTGCAGCTATCACTCAGTACTGTTGTATTTATAAAACTATATGAAAAATTCACCGTCCATTAGGGGTGCGACAGAGCTAAAATTTCATCCGGAGCCGGAGCCCGGAGGTTTCTCCGGGTTACAATATGAGCTCCGACCGGAGACGGAGCCGGAGCCGGAGGTTTGGTGATTGATAATTCAAGCAAACTGCAAACTGCTCATTTCCCTTAATTGATAATTGAGTAAGAATTTGCATCAAATCCCCCCCCCCCCTGTTTCATGAACGCATATCTGTCTATGTCTACTATAATAATACACTTGAATTATCAATCACCAAACCTCCGGCTCCGGCTCCGTCTCCGGCCGGAGCTCATATTGTAACCCGGAGAAACCTCCGGGCTCCGGCTCCGGATGAAATTTTAGCTCTGTCGCATCCCTAGTAGATAGTAAAGTAGATAGCCGTCTAAGGATGCGACAGAGCTAAACTTTCATCCGGAGCCGGAGCCCGGAGGTTCCTCCGTGTTACAATATGAGCTCCGGCCGGAGCCAGAGCCGGAGCCGGAGATTTGGTGATTGATAATTCAAGTGTATTATTATAGTAGACATAGACAGATATGCGTCCATTAAACAGGGGAGGGGGGTGGGGGGGGGTTTGATGCAAATTCTTACCGGTACTCAATTATCAATTAAGGGAAATGAGCAGTTTGCAGTCGCATGCTATTCTTTTCTAATCAAAACAATAAACTATATTCAATAGAACAGGTTACAATTATATTTTTGGGAGTAATCAGCAGTTATTTGCGTCGATTTTCTCTTGGAGAGGAATGCATTTTGATTGCGTCCAAAGACTCCCTTATCTCATCTGGTGTTCAATGGGCTAAAATATACTAATGTTTTAGACTTTTCAGTTCACACTCATTATACAAACTCTGTTATTTTTATATTTCTTACGACTAGGCTATCAGTAACTTCGGTTTGTTGTTAACTTATCATCGACACTATTTTATGGGACATTGTGTAATTAATTTCCAGGAGTTGGTGCAGTATTCATTATAATATAATGAATACTGCACTAACTCCTGGAAATTAATATTTGTTTTAAATGTTTGTTTAAAATAATTATTTTATTTAAATTTGAAAAAAAAAATTTCGCTTACATTTTTTTTTTTAATATTTCTTTAACCACATTAATAGTTTCAAAGTGTTAAAAGTTGTATAAAAAGCCGAACAACATTGAGCTGCCTAACTATATAGTAAGAATTGCTATGATAT